>VZSF01008264.1:1718209-1761846 GCA_013398295.1 Chionis minor
CTACACCCACACACCTACACCCACACACCTACCCCCACACACCTACACCCCCACACCTACACCCACACACCTACACCCACACACACGCCGTTACCAGGCAACGCAGCGCCTCGCGCTCGGCGCGCACGGTGAAGGCCGCCGTGCCCCGCAGCGCCTGCGCGCCGAAGTCCACGCGGCAGCGCAGGTGGAGGGGCCGCGTGCGGCAACAGGCGGGCGAGGCGAAGGAGCTGGGGTCCGCCATGGCTCGCGCGCCGCCGGCACTCTGCCGCACGCCCGCCGCCGCCGCCGTCTCGCCCCGCCCACCACGGGGGGGGGGGGGGGGGGGGGGGGNGGGTGTGTGGGGGTGTGTGTGTCTCGCGCGGCGGCCGCTGGGAGGTGTAGTTCGCCCGTCTGCGCCGGGAGGGCCGGGGCTGTGCGCGGAGAACTACAGCCCCCGTGGTGCATTGCGGGAGGGGGGCGGTGCGTGAATCTCAGAAGCGTGATTGGCCGGTGGGGGCGGAGAGGCCGCCAGGCTGTGAGCGTGAGGAAAGGATCTGGTGGCCGGACGGGAAAGGGTTGTCATACACGTCCTCGTTAGTATAGTGGTGAGTATCCCCGCCTGTCACGCGGGAGACCGGGGTTCGATTCCCCGACGGGGAGGTGTAATATTTTTCTCCCCCTGCTCCCGCATGTGGTCTCCACCCCAGAGCCAAAAAGCAATTATTTACGAAATCAAAGTTGCTGCCAGACCGCCGCTGGGAGAGCACCGCGACTTTAAAACGGGAAACACCTGGCCAGGCTTTGAGAGGTGGGCCCCTGCCAGCCTCATGAAGCTCAACAAGGCCAAGTGCAAGGTCCCGTACCAGGGTTGGGGCAATCTCATGCACAAATACAGGCTGGGTGGAGAATGGATCGTGGGTGGAGAGCAGCCCTGAGGAGAAGGACTTGAGGGTGTTGGTAGATGAGAAGCTCAACATGACACAGCAATGTGCACTCGCAGCCCAGAAAGCCAATCGTACCCTGGGCTGCATCAGAAGTGTGGCCAGCAGGTCAAGAGAGGAGATGCTGCCCCTCTGCTGTCGTGAGATGCCACCTGGAGTGCTGTGTCCAGCTCTGGAGTCCTCAGCACAAAAAGGACATGGACCTGTTGGAGCGGGTCCAGAGGAGGCCACGAAGATAATCAGAGGGCTGGAGCACCTCTCCTATGAGGACAGGCTGAGAGAGTTGGGGTTGTTCAGCCTGGAGAAGAGAAGGCTCCGGGGAGACCTTATAGCAGCCTGCCAGCATCTGAAAGGGGCCTGCGGGAAAGGTGGGGAGGGACTTTTTACAAGGGCGTGTAGTGATAGGACGAGGGGTAACAGTTTTAAACTGAACTAGGGTAGGTTTAGATTAGATATCAGAAAGAAATTTTTCACTCTGAGGGTGGGGAGGCACTGGCACAGGTTGCCCAGGGAAGTTGTGGAAGCTGCTTCCCTGGAAGTGTTCAAGGCCAGGCTGGATGAGGCTTTGAGCAACCTGGTCTAGTGAGAGGTGTCCCTGCCCATGGCAGGGGGGTTGGAACTAGATGATCTTTAAGGTCACTTCCGACCCAAACCATTCTATGATTTTATGAATCACAGAAGAACACAAGCCGGGGCCTGTCTGCCAACCTGCTTCAGGCCTGCGGCAGCCTGGGGGCCAGCGCGGTGGCTGTGGGGTTAGGCAAGCCCAGCTGCTTAACTGACAGAACGTCTGGCGAAAGTCCTTTCATGTTTAAATGGCTCAAACAGCTGAACAGAGGTGTTAATTAAGCCTTTCAGAAACATTCACCTTTTTTCTCAAACCAAGATGGAAACCCCCCAACCCCAGCCTCACCAAAACCTGTGAGGCAGAAAAAACGGGAAGAGGAACAGGTCTGGCGGATGTGGCAGAAGAGGGAAGGTGGAGGGCCAAAGGCTGTCTAGTACATTGCAAAACAGCTGTGACGCTCCAGCATCCCCGCGTGCATTCACTGCGCATTGTCAGAAACACTTTCTAGGCACGTCACCCTCTCCCCCCACCCTTTGTTTTTTTTTAATCTTTCTGCCAAAAGGCATTGTTTTTGTTTGTTTGTTTGTTTGTTTGTTTATTAACCTTTCAGCACAAGGTTACTCAAAGGGATCTCCCTTCTGCGGGAGGTCAGCAGATGCCAGGCAGCAAATGCGATTGCCCAAATTTCTCTTTCTCCAAGCCAGGAATGAGCGCCGCGGCCAACCACATGTAAAAGAGGTAAAGAATTAGGACCTCAGACGAAGCCAAGGCATCCAGCTGCGAGGGGTGCAGGCTGTGTGTGCCTGGTGCTCAGGGTGGGAGGCCTGGAGGGCCCTGCTCTGGCCCCAGCTTTGTGCACTCAAGACAGTTTCAACAAGATGAATTTCACGCCCTGACCCGGGCATTGAAAGCAAATTATTCTATACCATGAGTGACCTCGTGTCAGCCACACAAACACGGCAGCAAGCACTCAAGACATACACAAGAAAAATTATCTTTGTGTAGTAGAAACTAAGACCCAATTTGACAGCAAAGTTTGGTAACAAAGGGTGATTTCTCTTGAGAAAACATTGCCAGAAGCCACAGACATGTAACACTGAATGCAGAACCTAACCTTTGTCACCTTTAGAAATCAGTTCCTGAAACAGAGCATGTTCAGTCTGTGTGCACACAGCCACTGGAGAAGCGGACCAGGAGCTGTGGGGAGCTGCAGGCACAGGAGAGATGCAAGGCTTGAGGTACAGTGCAAGACCAAGAGGTGATTTCCATGGGCTTACCAGCTGGTGGCAAAGCCCGTGGGGCACCAGAGAGCATCCCACTGCCCCAGCAGTTCCATCTGGATCTGACCCTGAGATGGGAATGCATGAAGCACGTGAAGGAGAGGGGATGTTACATGGAGCGTTGTCCACAGTGACACCCTGGAGCTTTGTATAAACCAGCTAGACTAGAGCCACATGCAGACAAGCTCAGATAAAGCCAGACACAAGAGGAAGGGATTTTCAGTAGGTCTATTGCTGCATGTATTATAGAAAGAAGAAAAAAAAAAAAACCCAACATTTTTCCTTTTGCAGTTTCTGAATTTCCTCCCATGCCCACTTCCGTTTCTCAAAATCCACATATATCTGTCATCAGAAACACAAGGAAACTGATTTTGTTTAGTGGGCAGTTTATCTCAAAACAGAAGATGGACCATAAAATAAGATGTAAGAACCGTTTAGTAGTTCATATATATTGGTTTCCAGTCAGGCAATTTCAGCTGTCATAAAACAATAAGGAATTAGAAAAGCAATTAATTCAAAACAGAAATATGCTGACAGTGCTTTGCAGGCATAAAAAAGAGTCTTGCAACAACTCCATACCTGCTTAGTCAGGGGTCCTGTTTTCCGATTAAGCTTTCACAGTGCACAAGAGGCAAAGAGGCAAATACTACCAAAGAGGCAAAGTTTTGCTATAGACATGCAGCTTCTAGGATCCCAGGAAGCTGTTCTCATTTGTACGTGGGCAAAGGTAAAAGGAAGAGGAACAAGGAGCTCAGGGCTTCGAGAAGGGCTTTACGAGGTCAGCCTTTGTCCCCCTGCAGCATACTTTGTTCTTACCTAAGTCTCCTCCAGGTCAGCTCAACTTCTTTCCCCTCTCCCATGGTATCAAACCCCTCCCATGCACCCCCCTGCCTCGGTGCTGTCACACTCCACCTGGCAGCGTGGAGCCAGCACTGCTGGAACACCAGCGGCAATGCTGGCAAGCCCGGCCACAGCTGCATGCACCACCTTGGACCTCTGTGAGAATTCTGGTGCAGTCCAGCCTGGCTTCCCTGTGGGCAAAATCCACAGATGGCACAAGGCGAGGAGGGGCCAGGAAGGCTCCTACGGTGTTTGCAGAAGAAAAGTTTGAATGAGGGCCGGCGCTAATGAAATCTGGAGGAGCAAACACTGCCGTATTGCTAGTAGAAATCTCGCACTGATTTTTTCTTCAAATGCATATTGAATTATCCACGTACAGCTTTCATCTGCATCTCTTTTGATGCTTCTAGTCATCCCACTCAGCCTGCCATCTCGTGTGTGTTTTATTAACCTCACCTTATCAAAAGCTCGGGGAAAGCTGGTATCAGCCTTGCAGCTGGGAAAGCTGTGGCCCAACCAGCAAGATGAGAGTGGGCTGGAAAGTAAACTGCTGCTTACAGCCTTGCAGATCACACTGTGTGGTAGCAAAGCAGCACCGAGGGGAGGTCTGGGCTGGAGGTTCAGCCTGAGCATGTTAACAACATCTTGTTTAAGCATGTTCAAGCCCTGAGTTCTGTGTATTCTGTCTTCTGTGTTGTAGCCATATGTGTATTTAACTGTGTTTTATGCATGCTTAACTCTGCCAAATGTTTTAATTTACCTTTGTCAAGCAGGTTTTTGGAAGGCAAACTATTTCTTGCAAATGTTGGAAACTGCTTTATGTCATTATTAATGGTGAAGCACAAACTTGTGAGCGCAGAGAATCTTGGAAGTTTTATGTTGGTTACTCTAAAGGCAAGGAAAAGAAGAGAGCGCCCCCTTCTTAAACCTAATAACTACAGCAATAAATTCATGTTTTAAACCTAGTTAAAAATAAGTGCTTGGCAATTGTTCCAGGCAGTCCCAGGGGGGAAACTGAAACAGAACCAGCTACTGAAAATATGCTGCTTGTGTTGTTCGCACTTAGAAGGAAACTAATCAATAAATAGGGAGATCAGGTAGAGCAGAGCAAAAAATGCCACTCTAAGTGCTCACCAAGGGCTACGAGCAGGAATAGACAATGGCAAATTGTTCACATGTTTTCTTGCAGGTCAGAACATCCAACATAAGCGTGATGAACTGACAATCTAGGAGGATACAAGCCCCCTACTCCACCTTGATTCTTCTACAGAGACTCCTGGTGCTAGACCTTTTGACTGGTAAGAGGAGAGGGGAATGTGGTTGCCCCTCAGAAGGTGCTGAAACAATTTACACCAGTAGCTGCTAGATGCTTCTGATCCCTACACATGGTAAACCAGCTGATCATATAAATTAAAAAAGCATCCTGGAAGAATTTAATCTTCATTCGTGAAATTTTAGCCTGTCATTGTTATTATCCACTAACTGTCAGTCCCGAGGACCTCAACAAACTTTGCAGTCTTCTCCCTGCACTGTGGACTCTGACTGCCGGTGTCCCCTGACCAGTTCTAGATGGTGCCAGCCTTGGATCAGCTCCTGTGTGAGGATGCCAGCTGGGCCATGGCTGTCCCTTGTCACTGCCACCATCCCTGCCCTGCTCACCTTGTGCGGGTGCTGTGAGGCTGCACCCTTGTCGGTGGCAGCATGGCTCTGTCAGCCGCCGAGGAGCAGCCCGCTCCCACGGATCCCTGGCACAGCAACTGTCATGGAGCAGGATACAGGTCTGTGAGCACAGCATGCCACTAAGGAGCTGGCGATCCAGTCCCTTCATTGAAAATTTCCAATGTCTTTACGCAGATGTAGGTCTTCAGGTGCTGCACATTGCTGCAGTCCCACTTGGGTCAGTGGAGCAATGCTAATCTAAGCCAGATGCGACACCGGCCGACCCGCCAATTAAAAAACACACAGGCCACCATCAGGCATTTGATCCCAATGCATGCTGTGGTTTTATGACTCCTCCAGACTAACCTGGCATCCTTCCACGTTAGCTTATAATAAGGCTAAATTAGATGTCCACTTTTTCTCCAGTAGCTCTTAACATATTCAGCACTCAATACTCCAGCATAATGATTTACAAGGAACTGTTCAGTTTTGTACATGAACAGTCAGTAATGGATCCACTTTCCTGGGACAGATAGGGTGGAAAATATTTTAAAGCAATATCTTACTAATAGTTTATCCTGCATTTAGATTTGAGCAGCTTTAGAGCGTCTATTCTATTTATGTTTTTCGTGAGAATGTCAGTTTCTCAGCCCTGTCTTCCTTGCAGAAGCAAACCACCATTTCATACAACTGTATTTCTACATGTCAGATGGTCTGTTAAATATAATTTCCATCATCCTTCTTTTCATTTGGAAGGAATCTGTTTTGTAAAATTTTCAGTTCCTCTTCTGATTTTTAAAATACTTTTGCACTAGCAGTCATATGGGGTTTTTTTAACTTCCACGTTGCTAGACATGCACACAGCTTACACCACCAGAATGGTTAGCCTCAGCTTTTAGGTGCTATGCTTAAGGTATAATAGAGACCTGCTGTTCAGAGCCACTCATTTCATTTCAAAACTAAAGCACCCAAAAATCACAATACACATTTGAAACTGTTAACCTACAACTTTGGGATACACTGTTCAGGAACTAACTTTAAAATTGCCACTTGAATTGCCTGTATTTGCATTTCTACACAGTTGTGACACAACTAATGTTTACCACTTCAAGGTATGCAATATGTTTTCTTCTCCAGAGGATGTTGTTTAACTGTACACAGAGATCTGGCAACCTCAGGTTGTTATCAAGACAGGCTCAGGTAAGGACAATTCCTGCCTCAAAAACAAAAATCCAGATGATACACAGTTAAGTCTTCTGTTAATTTGGTGCTAAATGACTGTTACAGCACTTTGCTTGCTCAGCATTTTGGGTTTTCTCGGATATTTTCCTTCATAAGGCTTTTGAAATCTCCTGGATGGCAACACTTCCTCTTTCTGGTCATGTTATTCACATTTACCAACAGTCAGTTGCAGCATCCCTCTCCATCTGAGAACACTAGCACATACAAAACTTTATTATACAGGCAGAAATACAGGATATGAAAAAATCATCTATGTTTTCTATGTAACTGTAGCTATTATTAGCTTCATAATCTTCTCAATTATCAATTTTAAAAACATCTGCTTCTGATTGATCGGATCTTTTCTGTTCCATAAGGTATCAAACAAACAAGCTCATACTCAATTTTAAGCACCCAAGAATCGGCATTGAAACAAAAGGGATAGTGTGTATGTTTCACACAAAGCACGTTCATAAGCACTTTGCTTGAATAGGATGCAGATGCTCATCTTCTAGCAGAATAAACTCCATGACCACAAAAGGGATTTTTATCTCTGCTCTTTAATATTTAAAGGTTTCCAAGATGAAGTTTCATGTTAGTTTTCAGCTTAAGTGACCTTTTCCCCTGAGGTCAATACAAACTGACCTCTGGATAAACTCAGGGTATTGTTTTAGGGGTAGGAGTACTATTAAATTGTGCTTAGATCTGATGCTGACTTTCACCAACAGATGCACAGAAATAAATCCATCCCCTCCTGCTTCCACACAAAGAAATGCGTTCTCAGTGTAACGCGCAGTAATTAGGCTGCTTTTGTGCTCATTGTTGGGTCTATAGACTATGATCAGTAGGTTGGATTTCCCTTAGCTAGACTTGATTTATTGCCTTTTTTTTTTTTTAGTTAGATATGCTTCTTTGAGACTTTTTTTGATTCTTTAGGGAGATGGTGCAGAGCTTTTGTGTGTAATTATCTGGATATCTGTCCCTCATGTCCAAGTTCAGAGCAGGAATGCAAACCAGAGCAGGAAACAAATGGAAACTAAATAATTGTGCAGGAAAATACCATATTACCCAAAGGCTTCAGCAAAAAGCAGAAGTCTTACACATCTCAACTACAGATGTCTTTAGTCAAGAATGGGAGCAGAGAAGAAATATTTACTAAACAGCAAAATCTTCTATTACAATTTTGGAAGAAAAACTTAGTCATGTGCTTTCCTCTTTTCAGTCAGCGTGACGGTATCTTTCTGTATAATTTCTGAGGTTGCAGAGGGCTTGCTTATTTCTTCTGCCTGGTTTACTACATTCACATCATCTGCAACATTCTGCTGTTAATGCAGCACCAACCAATGGAAATTTTCACAAATCATTTGATTTTACATTTCTGCCACCTCTTATGCATAGACTTGGAGTGTGATCTGAAGAGTTGGCATTAGAACAATGTATATATTACTACACATGCTTATATGGTGCTGCCAGTCCCTTCAAATTTCAAAGACTTTGTGTCTGGCACAGAATCTCATGTTTTTAAATTGGAAGTTGCCTCTGTGACCCTTCTGCTAGGCTTTGCCTGGCAGCAGCGTTGGCTTCACCTTGTAGAGGTCAAGCTGGGAAAATGGAGTTTTCCCTTGCCAGTAATTAATAAGCTCTGCTTTTCCACAATAAGCAATGAGAGAGGTTTAATCAAACAATACTTTATTATAGAGGAGGTAAAAAAAGAGAAAGGAAGCAAAAGAATTCTCAAAAGAGCCAGAGAAGTGCTTTCTCCAAGATCACTGGATGATAATGTGAGGCTTCGTCACTTCTCAGTGAAGGGCTGTGAGGGTTTGAACGGCAACTGCTTGTTCAGTTCGTTGTCCTCTTTATTTCTCAAACCCAGGTGTGCCTTCACTTATCCTCATTTAGGCTACTGGTTAACAAGTCCCACCATTTACTTTGCAGTGGTGACCTGCTCCCTGCAATGCTCTTCGTTAGTCATCTCTGTTTGCTATTCCTTTGCCCCAGAGATCTCAGCTCCTTTGCAAGAATACCCACAAAGTCCTCACAGTGTTCTTGACATAAAGGGAAGACTCCCTAAATAGATGTACTAGCAAACTTCCCTCTTTGTCTATGAGGATGCCCCAAGCCTAAAAACAACTAGAGATTATTACCATAGGCACAGTCAGCTTTTCACAACACAGGCTGTAACTTTCCTGTTTCTCTCATAGCTGTTTTTGTCATGGCTATTTCATAAGGCAGAAGTGCCTTCCTGCCTCTCCTCCAACTTATTGCGTAAACTACAACATAACACGCAAACCGACTAAGTCTGGTATTCAGGTGGCACCCTCTTCACTAAAAACCTATGGAGCACCCCATCCATCCAGGTTCCCATGCCTGTGGTGCTCTCAGAAGAGGGATTGGGTCTTCTCCTCTTGGCCCACCATGTGTAACCTCAGCCAAGTGACATTGCTACACCAGGATGCTTGTAGCCATGCCCTTTCTGTGCAGGGGTAGCTCCGAAACTGTGAGGCAGGACCTTCTTGGGAAAGGCCACGCACTCAGAGGAAAGGGCTCCTGTGCAGGTTTGTGCAGAGCCATTGTGGGCCATGAACTGCAGATATTCCCCCCTCCCCTCCTTGGCTTCCCTGCTGAAATAGGTGGGACACATACCCAGCCCAGAGGGGAACCTTGGGGCTTTGTCATTTTTGCCTGAGACAGGTTGAGTTCAGATGGCCGAGGGCTGACTGAGATGATTTTTCATTGAACTCAGCACACAACCCAAAGGAAGGTCTTTGCTGAGTTGTCTGGGACTGTCTTCAGCAGAGAAAAGGTTCAAGAAAGCCCAAGAAACGAGAGCTGAAAACTCCGGCTGAACAAGAATAGCATCGAGGTACAGGCAGGCCCTCACATGTGTTAAGAATTACTGCCTGTAACTGGTGGGACTTCTCTGAAGAGTGGGATCCTCTCATCCTGGTCACTCACCGAGATGCCTGAGCAGACACTGCACAGCTTGGACTGAAGAAATAGCATAGACATCTCTCTTCAGCAGGAGCTGGTGTCATTTTGGGTCAAATGGTCTCACTAAGGGGAAATAATAAGTTTGAGAGACCTCTTCAGAAAACATGCTCGAATACATATATTTTGTAAGTGCCTGGCTTCTGCAGGTCTTTGGATGAAGTCCCAGCCAGCTTGTCCGACTGTCTGGGATCTGGTTTCAGGCACTCCAGCATGGCTGAGTAACTTTGGGAGGGCCATGGGACTTGGGATGTGTCAGGACCAGTGGCGAAACCTTCCTTCACCCACGCCCTCTGTGAGCCAGGAGAGCAAACAGTCAGCAATGAAGGATTTGGGCTTTTGTGAGGAATAAAGCATGTGCCCCAGCACCCCAGAATCGTACTTTTCACCCTCCTGCACCCCATTAGCCAGGGCTGGGCTGCGGGGAGCGCCATGGGGGGCTGGCAGGGGGTAACCCAGCCACCCTCCAAGGAGCCCACAGCCCCACTGAGCGCTGGCCATCTCTATCGAGGTGGGTCTCACAAGCAGTGGACAGGCCAAAACCAGGTATAACCCCTTAAAGCCTCCCCAGCATCCTTCCCCACACCTGCTTTTTATGAAGCACAGCCTTCTGAACATCATTCCACTCCCAGAATATAAAAATGAATATTTCTACTGAGAGTCAAGAGACCTCTCTTCAGTGCTGGGGTGGGGTTTTTTTCTTTTTTCTTTCTTTTTTTTTTTCCTCTCACTGATTCCCCTTATAAGCTTACCAGCACTTCCTGGCAGGGTAAATTTTACACCAATGTATGGGCTTCCAGAGAGAAGCTAAAAATCTACCAAACACCTCAAAGAAATGAACAAACAAGCAGGCACAGACTTGCTGGGCAGCCCTTGTTTGCTCTGGGGCGGCAACGTATTCCTTGCCAAAAGGAAATCCTGCATATGACCTTTCACACTGCACAGAGTCTCGCTCCCAAAATTTATCGGAAGTAAGCAGCTACACCCAGTTTTGACTTCTTCTTGCATTTACTGCATAATTGCACCTTGTGCCTATTCCCAGCTGACAGCAAACCTCAAACCACAGGGCGAATCCCTGGGCACACAAAGAGGGGCTGGAAGCTGAATTGCCCTTCTGGGACTCGCGTCTACCGGTAGGTGAGATTTTCCAGCCGTCAGTCCCGCTCATGGGGCACGCAGCGCTTGTCCTTCTGACACTGCCAATAGCCAGTGGGATATCCCCCCTCCCTGATTTTCCTCCGGTTAAGGTCTGGAGCGCTCTGTGTGTCTGAGACAGTCCAGTGAGGGAAGTGTTCATCCAGTCTTGCTTTTAAATAAATACGTCCTACCAAATCATAAAAAGGAGGAAGCAATATTGCCAGACAAATACACAAAACAATGCAAGAGGCCTGGCTGGACATATTTATTTTTGTTGCTAAAATATGTAACTGGACAGTAGCCATGGCAAGCTTCAACCCAAGTAATATGAAACAGGTTGTATGTTTATGTGAAGACATTGATAAAAGCTCAGGGAATGTATTTTTAAACATTTTTTAATACAGATGTCTATAAAATCACAAGTGGTCTGCAGAAGATGAACTGGGAATGGTTATTTATTGTTTCTCATAAAAGGAGAACTAGGAGGCACCCAATGAAATTTTTGGCAAGCAGATAAGCAGAGGAAAGTACTTTTTCAGGCAGGCAAATGAGTTAAATGCGGCCATGTAAACTATGAAACTCATTGTCACAGGATGTTGTGGACACTGGGAGTATAAACGGGTTCAAAAGAGCATGAATCCTTGATCTGACAGTGTCTTTAAAACATTTTTGAGTGGATGAAGCTTCCAGCTCCTGAAATCTATAAAGTGCAAGTTTCTATAACCAGGGAGTTTATATCAAGGGGAAAATCACTCCATACTTCATCTTTCTTATGCTGTTCTCCTTAAACAGGGAGAAGATACTGAGTGACGTGGGCCTTTGGTTTGGCCTGCTTCTGGAGGCTCTTAATCAATTATTTTCTTAATTAGATATATTGATTTTGTCCCTGGCAGGCTGTACCTCCTGCGAGGTGCTCATTCGGACTTGGAAATGTCATATCTGGCTGGAAGGACACAGGGCTGCTCAGCATGGGTCTCGTCACAGACACCAACTAGTATTTCGGAGAACGTTGTGAATGTCCAGGCTCTACCACAGACTCCTTGTCTGGATCATTTAGAAATCTTTGATAAATGACAGTGGTTTCCTCTTTGTCTGTCTTGTGATTTTAACTACAAAGCTTTGTCGGGAAGGTGTATGGGCTAAATGCGGAACCTAGCATTGTAGGCCCTCTGCAGCCTCTTTGGATACAACCAATTTAAGAGAACACTGAAAGGAAAGAAATCACTCCAGGTTCTTCCACTGATGGGAGGAGGGTGGAAGGTAAGAAAAGAAGACTATTACCATGGGGTCCTGACACTTCATTAAGTCAGTGTTGCTTTCCCAACAGTATAGAAGTTTGTCGCATCATAGAAACAAGTCTGCACAGTTTCAGGCCAACATGAGCAGCAGTTAGAATGACAGAGTGCTCACCCACCAGCAAAGATTACAAATATTTTTAATTCCACATTGTGACTCATATTCTGTCCTTCAGTCACTTGTTTATGTTGTGTTTATCTTGTTAAGTAAGTATTGGTTACCAGAGGAAATTTTGATCTTGAATTTCCAAAGAATTGTTGTTTTTTGAAGGTATTGAATTGGTTGGAAAGACATTGCTGGTTGCCCTCTGGCAATTTATGCCCCTGCCCTGGCCACTGTGCTCAGGGGGCTGGAGCTCTCCCAATCTTCAGGGAGTGGGGTCAGGCAGTGGCATCAGGAGCCAACAACTTACCGGGTTTGCTTGAGGTTTTGTTAGGAAGCCAAGCTTGCGCAGACCTAATCTGGTTGATCTAGATGTTTTGGCCATTGTTTCCAGTTTATGATGAAAACTTCCATGTAAAGAGTTATTTAACTCCATGAAAATTGCAGTGAAGATTGTTGGCCATTCCTGTGAAGGTGACCAGTTAACAAATGTTGCCATAGTTTCCAAAATCTGTTTTGCCAAGCAGATGACACTTGTGTTTCCCAGGAGCAGTTTTGTACTGTGTTTAACTCCCTGTAGTACAGTCTCTTCTCATGGGGAAGCTGTAGAGCATTATGGCACATGAGACAGAGAAGAGAGAACACACGTTGAGCTGTGTTTTCCTCACTAAACAAAACTAGCCATGTTAACCTCACCGTCACTTTGGGCCCTGTGAATCCACAGATTGACTAGTGGCCTGTTGGACAAGTGCAGGTGACATGAAGCCAGTGTCACATACATGATTGCCCATCGGGGGCAGCGGCAAAGGCTCAGTCCCAGCCAGTAGTGGAGGATGAGCCAAGGAGCAAAGCAAAAGAGGCACCCTGAAGTCCAGGCTGGAGCCTTGCTTTGCAGTGTTGAGTCTGAACATACCCAGAAGTTGAACCTCAACATTAAGAGCCTGAAACCAAACCATTCCAACAATGCCAGGGGCTTTTGAGATCTGCTCAGTCTCACCCAGTGCCACCCTTAGTGTCTGCTGCAGTAGCTTAACTTGTTACCTAGGAAAATCCTTTTGTAGGAGTAGCGTGAGAACTCTTAAGAAAAAAAGAAAGACTGCATTTGCAATGTTAGACCAGAGCTTCTAGACTTACCTCCTCAGAAATCTACTGCTGTGGAGTGGTGACACCTAATGGTAGGGACACAATGCAAGACACGGATACAGCAGGGGTGCAAATGAGCTAAAAGAACTATATGTCACTCATCATGGCTACAAAGTCAATGTCAGGATATCTTATACGACTTCCATCCCCAAATCTGCAAAATTATAATGCAGTCTCCTTTTCTGTCTTTGCTATCTCAATGTAATGCATTAGTAAGGTCTGCCCATGGAGACTTCATTTCATGTTCTGGTATTATCCTAGCCCTTTCCCCTCCTGTGTTATCCTCTCTGCTCTGCTGACTCTGGCCTACCCTTTTTATTAAACTCTGCAATTTGTAGCTTGTCTCAGAGCAGCTTGTTCAGATTAGACTTGCCTAGGGGCTAGTTTAAATTGCTCACATGACTTCTCGTAAGAAACATTACACACATGTTAAATTCATGAGCCAAAGCAGTCTTGTGTGCGGAGCGCTCTCCATTTCCCTTTGCTCCTTCCAGGTGGCTTTTTCCTCCTCTTTCTACACCTTTCCCACATTCCCCTTGGCCTCCCCCCACCCTCCTTCCATGCCTTCGTATGGACACAAAGACAATCTCATCTCTGTACAACGAGACACAGCAATCTAGTCTGACTAGTTAAAATATTCAGGATTGGAATCTGTCTCCATAAAACCCGTTTGTACATAATTGTAATACAGTACGCAAACGTAGCTGAAATGTGGAAAGAGAGCAGAGGGAACCATTCATGTATCCAGTGTATTAATACACA
This sequence comes from Chionis minor, assembly GCA_013398295.1. NCBI lineage: Eukaryota > Metazoa > Chordata > Aves > Charadriiformes > Chionidae > Chionis > Chionis minor. The sequence goes on from VZSF01008264.1 coordinate 1,732,126, forward strand.
AAGGAGGCATTTTTGCCTCTGGTTCTGGAAAGCAGAAAGCAAGAGTGGTTGTTCCCGCTTGAATTTTGTTTCAGATTACCCTGTATTGCTCTCAGTGCAGAAAATAGCAGCTTTCTGCAGTCCAACTCTCAGTACAAGCCCAACAAGCCTTCCAGAGCTGAGAGCAGGACTCCGGCCACTTTGATTACTGAGATACCTTTCTTGCAAAGAGCATCCCTAGAGGGTCACAAACATCCACTTATGGCTCCGTTACTCCGCTATGTCAGGAATACAGCCGCCTTCTGACTTTGGCTTCTTCTAGCTCTTTGTTGGAAGACTCGCAGGTGGTCAGTATGCTGGTACAGGCAGATAGGTTTGTTTGGCTTGGAGGTGAGCTTCTACCAAACAAAATCACTCTCAGTGTGTCTGGGACAAGTCACAAATAGGGGGGTAACAACCAGCTCTGCTTAGCCCAGCTACTGTGAGCTGAAGAAATGATGGTCAGTAATATTAAATGAAAAAATATAACTGGTAAGGGAAGAAAAATCCTACTAGTGCCTGTATTGAGGGGAAGGCTGTGACATTTCCCCCTCTTTAGGCATCATGGAGAAGAGCCATTATGAACCATTTCTTCTCAACAAGAGGAAGATAACCTGCTAGAGTCCACACTGCCTTAGATGACAGATAGTTCAAATGTGACACACTGCCAGGTCTTCCATGCTCCACCTCACACAAAACTGCTCCTCCTGCTTATAGTTACTCGCCGTGGCTATTGCAAGTGCAAATGGCAATACAGCAATGCAATTAAGCCAGTTGTCTGTTCCAGCTAGCAGAGCATGGGCAGGCTGTTTCCACAGCGGGGAGAGCTGGCTGAAGGAATGACACAGCCACACCATTTTCCCATCTGGATGTAATCATCTGAGCTGTTAGCGCTATGTAAAACTGGATGGTAAATGGTTTAGAGGCTGGTCCTGAAGGACCACATGTCCCTGCCTGGACCTCCGTGGAAACTTAGATAATTGGCAGCATTTTTCCTGAAAGTCTTCAAATGTGTGCTCAGGACATGAATCACTTTCAGCAGAAGGACCTCAGCTGTCCAGCACCCTCCTCCCAGCAGCCTGCTGGACCTTACTGGTCTGCGGTAATGCTTACCTAGCTGATATTATGCCTTGATTCCCAATCTCAGAATCAGCCGCCTTAAGCAGACCGGGAAGCTGCTGTTGTGCTTTTTGGTCCTTTGGTCTAAAGCTCTTCTGAAGTTAAAATTCAATTACAGGGAGTTGCCCTCCTGTGAACCTTCATTCCCCCTTCCCAGGGCTGGAAGACCTCTACCAGCCTCAGGCCTAGACCCCGGACCTGCCAGCCTTCCTGTACCCTTTACTTTCCTCCTCTTCCAGCCTCCTTGCTGACCCAGGGTATTTCCCAGAAGTTCCAAAAATGTAGTCCAGAAGAAATCCCTGTTCTTCCTCCAACAGATTGTTGTGCAGTGCAGAACTGTGGCTGCTTGCCCTCACTCTGCACCTCTTTCAATTTCTCATGGCCTCTTCCTCCACAGAATTCCCTGTGATCTTTTCTGCAACCCCACCAGGACCAAATGCTTCCCTTGACTGAGCTGTTGAGAAACCCTGACCTGGTCTGAAAACTGTTCTCATAAATAACCGTAACGAATGACTATTCACTCCCCTGGCACCCACCATTCCCGTTGCTTTCCACTTTAGTGGGCCTCTCCTTTTAAATTCATTACTGGGAGTTATGGAAAGTTCTTTTTCATACAACCAGCAAAGGACAAACATGTCCCAAACCAACTTCCTATCAAAGACTGAGCCCTCTTGATTCAGGGCAGCAAAGGTTCTTATTACAAATTTTTCAGTGCTTGGTTACACAGATATTTGGGTTAAAACAGTAAAGTCACAAAGCCTTTCCTTAGGTCATACATGATGCCATCAAACAATGAGGACCAGGGTATGCACATAAGACCTGACAGCAAACATCTACTTACCGTTATTGTGCCTTAAAAATATATATGTATTTGCTTTGCCTGTGCACCCACCGCGGGGTCCTGAGGTGCCTGGCCATGGCAGCAACGTCACAGCAGCAGGTTGGAGCAACTGCAGTCGGTAGAAAGCTACTAAAACTAAAGAGAGTAGCTTAACTTCTTCAAGGAAGACATTTTGATTTAAGACTGATATAATTTTAATCAAAAACATACAAACCATATTCACCTGGAATGGGACATTATTTATTAGTGAATAAAAGTAAACAATAACTTAGTGCAGGTGAGGCAGTAGAGCACATGCTTTCCTGGCATGCTTGGTTGTAAAAGCAATTGGTGTGTTGCATTGCATTGTACTCAGAAATGTCTTTATTATTTATTGTTGTATTCTTTATTTGGACTACAAAATGTACTACACAAAACTAGACAGAGAAGACCAAGTTCTCTGCTAATATAAATTATGTTAGAAGGAGATCATTTCCATCTACTGACACCCTGCCCAGTCCAGCGTCAGCCAAGGCTTCCTGATGATAGCCAAGTGATACCACATAGATGTGTAACTTCCTGGCTCTATTTGCTGTTAGACAGTTGAATATTTCACAGAAAATTGTGACTGCATTTGCAAAGTGGCAGAAAGAACTTCTTAAGAATTTAGGTTTCCACACAAAAGCTGACTGAGAATTAATAAACACAGTCAGCATCTATGTGGAAAGAAGACAGTCTTCAATGAGTCATACACCTTGTACTGAAGTACAGGCAAAAATGTTCTTAATGATTTTTACAGTGTTATTATTAGATGCCCCTTTAGTTAACTTTCATTAATATGTGTAATGCAAGTTATTTTACTTACATTTTTATTTACTACATGATTACTGCACAAATTGCTGGAAAAAAGAAGAAACCCACAATTTTCCTTATGGACATCTCTCTGGAGAGATACACTATTGTAATTTCCAATTCAGTACATATTGTTGTGTACATCCAAAAGATTCATATTCTAGTCACGTTTTTATTGGCTGTACTGACTTATTTGGTCTCGATGCTGTGTTCTGTAAAAAAAAAGTATTTTATATTTTGATGTCCTGATGGTGGCAGTAGGAGATTTTACAACAGAGTTTTCAGAAAACAATGATCCAGCAGTAAACAGCCTGATTATGTCTTTAAGAGGAAAACCTGCCTCACACATCGTACCACTACTTATTTTGTTCTCCACGTTCAAGCACAACTCAAGTGACACATTCTTATTTACACACATCAGAAAAATAATCAGGCATCATGAGCTCTTCAGGAAGCACTGATAGAAGTGAGCAATTGCCTGAAACGCAGAAATTTCCATCCGTAAAGTTTTCTTAAGAGAGGAAAGGAAGAAACATAAAGGAAGAGGAAAGCTGCAGACAGGGGCCCCCTATCTGTGCCCTTCAGATAAGAGAATACACCAAATACTGACCATCTCCACGAGCATTTCGTCACCCATCTCAGGGTATTCATGCTTCCCCTCTCTGGGGAACGAAAGGAGGTGGTACCCATGACAATCAGAGGCTGTCTGTTGGTGACCGTGGGTGAGCTGTCACCACGGATGATTTGTGCAGGAGGCAGGAGCAAACCTCCTCTGGTGCAGACATGCAGCACCGAGCACGTGCTCTGCCGATGTTCTCACCTGCTTCGCAGCTTGCTCCGACTGGGCAGTGTGAAAACAAGACCCTTTTTTCCTCTCTGTCTCTTCTTGCTGTGTGTTCTGTGCTCTGGCACCATGTCTAACTTCATTCACTTGACCCCCCCGTCCATCAGGGGCATGAGATGGCTGGGACATCCATAGCCTGGACTGGGCCAGCCTGGTGCCCAGACTGGGCATCTCCAGCAGCACCAGCCCCGCTCAGAGATGGGAGAGGAGACACACTGGGTCCTTCACCACCCAGGAGGGGCAGCGAGGTTGGCTATGGGCTCTGTTGGTGGCTGTGTCAATGTGAGGGTCACAGGTAGCAAGGGGCACCACAGCTGGCTGTGGTGGGGGCCTGAGGACCTGGCACACCACCAGCAGAGGCAAAGGCTGTCTTGGTCCTGCAGACCTTACAGTGCCAATGTGTCCATGACACAACTGGAGAAGGACTAAAAAGACAAAAAAGCAGGGAAGCACAGGTATAAACATACCACGAAGGGACACGAGTGGGTAGATGCACAGTCCCTGCCTCTGCTGCCTTCTCCTTTATTCGGCTTGTGGCTGACACAGCAGCCGTGTTAACTAGGAGCGATTAACGAGAGACTTAAGCAGCTCAACGAGTCTGCCAGATTTTTTGTCCTTAAAAATTAAACAGTGGTAATTAAAAGTGGTAATAGGGCTTTAAGAGAGATTAAAAAGAAAAAAAAATCTCCTTCCACTGAACTGCCAGAGACTCCTTAAAAATTATGTTACAGGAAATGAATGCCTGGAAATGGAGCAAAATGGATATATTCATTACCCACATCGTAGGGGCAGACTCTGCGGCACAGATCCTTGGGAAGAGAAGTTGCGAATGCCTGATCCTTATCCTGCACTTACCTTGCTGTAAAGGAGGAGCAGCTCCACAGGGAGTTCAGGAAATTAAACCCACTCTAAAACTGATTTACACGAGACCTGAATCACCCCGTCTTCTGCCCAACCCAGAATAGTGAGCTGAGACTGATAAAACTGTTGCCGTGGCTATTGTTGAAAAAGTGACCTTGAAAAAACTGAGATAATACTGAAAATTAAACAAAAAAAAATGTAGTAGGAACCTTAGTAACTGGGAACAGGCACCAGCTATTGTTTTACAGACTGAAATCGTAAACGTGTATTAAGGCTATCAGAAAATGAATTTGGAGCATTAAAAATTTATAAAGCCTTTTGAGTCCCTAGGAAGATCATTACTAGGCAACATATTGCTGTAGTTCCCGTCACAAGGCGTGGAGACGGTGCAGACCCAGCTTCGTATCAGCTCACCCACCCTCCCTCCACGCTTGCGGTACAGAAGCGGGAGATGACTGAACACTTCAGTGCCATAAAGCGCCTTTGTGCGAGAAGCTCTTTGCCACCGTGAGGACCATCAAGCCAGCAGGAGTCCGCTGAGGCACGTGGGGTGGGAGGACTGAGGTCTGCAGTTATGAGCATCCCTCAGGTTGTACCAGAGACAGCCGGGTTATTTCCCACATTTGGTAATCAGTGTAGCTTTGACCTTTCCCTTAAACGCAACTAAGCACTTCTTCCCTCTATTTAGCACGTTGAATCTGACTCAAAATACCCCACGGGAAACACTTCAAATGAACAGGTTTCATAAAAATTCTTTGACTCTAAAATGGCTTAGTATTTCATAGGTGCCGCTGCTGACTTCATTCCGTGTGACTACCCTTTTTATGGTGCATGCAGTTTTCTCATTTACTGCTGGGTGGTTTTGTGGCAAAAGCACTCAAGAGGCTCGCAGTCTCCTCAAGGCTCTGCCTTTCTCTTTCAGCCATAACTCTGAATGTGAAACTTTCTCTGTGGTAGCTTCTGTAGTTTTGAATAGGGAAAATAACACACCACCTCTCAGAAGCATTAAAGAGCTCCACTCCTCGTATTAATGAAGTGGTTGGAGTTTTCAAGAGAAGGTGCTATGTGCTGTAAATGCAAATTATTAGTAGTTATTATTCATGTAAATAAAAGAGAATTTTTATTTGGCAGGTCTCAGATGAAGTGGAACAGTCATGTCAAATATGTGCTGTAGTAGTAACAGATGGGTGAAGGAAAAACCAAGACCCTAAACTGTCGGGATTCCTACCGAATCTACACAGAATTGTATTGGCAGAGGTCAGCATCAGGTCTAAATGTTAGATGGGATTTACTAGGCTGTTGCTCTCTCAGCACGATTTATCACCAAAAGGCTGTTTCATTTCTTATGTTCTTATATCCATTACTTTATGTTGCGCTGGTTGTTTAAATATTTGTGTGCGTTCAGGAGCAGCAATTTCATCTCTCTAACAGAAAAACGTTGCAGCTGGCAGTGGCTCTGGGCCAACAATACACAGGATGTTAGAGCAGCCCTGTGTGCAGTGTTCCTCTGCCCCAGCAATCTGGATTATGTTTTTGTAAGCTTATTTGATCACCGCACTCATGAAAATTACAAATTAACAGCAGTGAGTAGGAGGTGACATGGCCTCAGTGTATGTCGAGTACTCTCTGTCATAGCTCTTGTGCTCAGCTCAGTCCTGACCTGCCGCGCTCCGTCCTTTCTCCAGGTCACGCTCCTTTCAAGGCTGGTGCTGGTGGTGCATCATAGAAACTACAGATGCTCAGAGAACTGAAGGGGGATGACAACTTTATGTAATTCAAGACTAGCATGAAACCCAATCAAGTTCCCTGTAACGAGAAGAATATGAAATAATATTTCAGTGCTGCAGTAACTGACCAACAACCAAGATTTCCCTTAGAGCCCCGAGCATTAAAGAATATACTTAGCTACATCCCTACTTTGCAATGCACCCCCCTGTTTGATTAACCTCTCTCGTTTGCATAAACCCATTGGTTGCTTTAAGTGAAGAGCTACTCTTGAATGTGATTGTAAGGTTTGGTCCTTAGATGAAGAGAGCATTAGCGATTGAAGACTGATAGAAGGTGGCAAAAAGACGCTGTTTAAGCCTGCAGTACTAATTTCACACACACACACACACACACACACATCACATCAATCTTTTTTAACCACTTTTTAAAGTGACTCACTTCTGCATGGGGAAAAATACTGGTGGTCATCATGGATTTTGGCAATACTGAAAGAAAAGAAAACAAACATTTAGCAGCATATGGCACTCTACATTCTCTAAGACAACATCCCAAATACGCCCCAGGAGGGAGGTGGGCAAACATGAAGTTACCTCAGTGAAGCCATTTACATGGGCAAATCATTACCTCACAGTGTGTAAGTCCAGATGAAGCTCATGTAACCAACCTGAGGCAAACAGTCACTTGTCCGCTGAAGACCTGTTCGGTAGGTTAGAGCGAGAGAGATCAACAGAATCAGCTTTTGCCTGCATTTTCACCATGAGAGCTTACAGGAAATTAAATGGAATTTAATGTAACACCATAATACCATACTGCCATTTAATTGCATGGTAATATATCATACAAAACAATTCCCAGTGTTTAGCCTGTTAGTTCACTTGGTTAATTGAACATTTAGCACTTCCTTTCCTGTCTCCCTACCCTCTGTTCCTTCCTCTCCAAAAGAAAAATTGATCGATTTGTTCATTATTGGCTCCTGCTGCAGAATAACTCGCTCTCCTCTCCAGTGTCAGTATCCAAGTGCCCTTATCTGTTTGAAAAAACATAATAATAAGAGGGTAAAAGAGAAAGACTTTTTAAAGGAAATCACAAAACCATAACACTTGCAGAGATCAATACACTTCAGCAGTGTATTGCTGAAGACACTTGCAGAGGCTAATTTTAACATTAGTCTCCATTTCTGTGACAAGCTAAACAAATCCGTCACATCTGAGCATCCCCACACTTGGAGCTCAGGCTCACCTTCGCTCCGCAATTACTGTTCCAGTGGTTTTAATGGTCAGGACAGTTGGTTTAATCACGTCCACCCTTCCAGCAGCTGGGGGAGAAGGCAGCCTGCCAGCATACTCCCAGTGCAGGGCTACTGCTGGCCACTCCTGCCTAGGTGCAAGGCCACTTGGCCATGTGCCCAAGCCGTGGTGCTGGCCTGCCTCCCACCTCTGTGCTCCTGCTGGCACACCTCGAGCCGCTTCTGCCTGTGCTCATGGGTGCCAGGGAACAGCTTTAAACTCCTCCAGCCCACTCCTGAGAAGTCAGCACCTCAACTATGTGCTGTACTCCAGGACTGGAAATTTGAACATGAAAATTTTAGCAAAGTCCAGTTCACAGTATTTTTTTATTAGAAGAGCAGAAAAGTTAGGAGGAACCAGGATTCATACAGCCGGATTTCCCCAGACACTTCCCTCTTCTGCTCAGAAATTATGCCCAAACAAATGTTAAGGCTTTTTCATGCTTATCTCAGTTTTCCAGATGCACGATAGCTGTAACTGTACAGCACTGTCTCGGAGCTGGGACTTGGCCCCCACTATTAGAAGATTTGACCATTCAAGGTGGCAAGGTGCAGTCCCACCATCTGCTGATGGGGATGAGACTTGCGGCTTTGCAGCTTGTGGTTCTCTTGGGCTGTGCCCCATCAATGTCACTACCTGGGAGAAGTCACGTCAGGGGATTCAGAGAACACGATATCACTGCACCGCTCTGTACTGCACACCGCTCTGTGAGATCTGAGCTTCCCAAATGTTACACTCTTGTTAGGGTGGCCACAAGGGAATCAGGCGGAAAACAGAAAACATTGCAAAAATTAATGCAACACTATAGTAATTTTTGCCAATTCTTAAGGAGCATAAACTCTGTAAACAATGTCCATGACATTTTGTAACTCAAAATGCTCAGCTAGCAGTAGGCAGCAGATGCTGAAGTTTCTAAAACCTGAGCTGTGATTTTGCCTCAAATTTCTGCCTGCATAGCATTAGAAGTCTCATAAAATGTCAGAAAGTAGAGGACCCCACACAGAGGAGCCATAACCAAAGCTGGTGGAGTGCCTGTTGCAGGTGGCAAGATGGGATAGTTGTACAAACTTCACAGAGCACAACGTGCAAGCTGTCTGATTTCACACGAGAGCATTTAGCAAGTAAAGACAGGCTGGTTTATGAAAAAGACATTGCCATGTTGCTCCAGTGGCAGCTCAAGCTGTGAACAGCAACGCTGCTTTTTCTTTTCCATGAAAGACCACAATATGTCCGTGCTGAAATGTAAAAATCTGTTGTAACTTAGTTTTGGCCTCTCTTGGGAGCCTTGAAACAAGACGAATACGACTACTCTGTCCACACGAGGCAGAGCAAAAATACACGACTGCAAAGTTGGAAGCTGTTCTTCCTGACCTCGGGGAGGAAAGATCACGCCCCTTTTAGCTTTGCGCTGGTTTTCAGTTTTCACAGTAGGTTGTTCACATCACAAAATTCTCCTGCGTGAACCTCATCCAGTCATGACCCATTCCAAGTGGCTTCAGAATGGGGAGAGGAAGCAGTCACCAGCCCCATTGTAGAGGCTGCTGGTGGAAGATCCCATGACACCAGGTCCAGGAGAGCCTCCCCAGAATTAGTCAGGAGGAACAGCAGCTTCAGAAAAAGGTGTCTGTTTTTCTTCTCTCCTCACCCACATCACTAAATTTTGGAATAGGCAATACGATATTACTACTTAAGACCCCCTGTACATGTGAGAAGAGCTCCTTAAGAAATGTTGAGTTGAAGAAATTAGATTTGCCTTTGGTTTTCACTCACAAAGCCTGCAGTCATTCCTGTCTCTTATGTGAGTAAGGGGTATAGTTTAATTCATTCTTGTGGATTTCCTCCTAATGGCAATAATGTCACTGCTCCAAGAGGACGCAAATGTTAAAGGAAGGTGCCATCATGGAGAGAAAGGAGTGACCTGTCTCAGGAAGGACTTTCCTATCTGGAGACCTGGAGCTGGACGTTGCATTTGTTGGTGACCAGTGCTAAGATGAGCATAAGTGTGAGGCGGCTGCACTATCTTGCTCAGCCAGCAGAGAACTAAGGAAGTCAAATTTGCATTGAAGGGAGCTTTTTGCCGGTGTACAAGTACAGGTACACCTACAACAAATTGCAGCTACTGGATGAACTGCTGATGCTAAAGATGCTCTGACACGGTGTCCAGAAGTTCAGCCTGCAGGCTGTTACAGGGCTGTGGTTTTCTCAGCAGCTACAAAGTGAAGATGAAGTCTTAGCAGTCTTGAATATTAGGGTTATTCAGAAGCGTTTAGGAGCCTCAGCAGGTCAAAACTCAATAAACAGGTCAAAACTCAGTAAATACTTAGCTTTTATACACAGTATTTATCAAAATGGCATTGGGGCAGGCAGACATTATCAAGAATTGGGAGATGAGGCTGAATTTTTGTGCTGCATATTCCAGAGAGAATGAGTGATGGCCAGTGCTCACACAAGCCCAGTCTAAGAGGATGGTCAATTCCTGCCATTTCTTCTCACCCTGGACCATCTTGAAGAAGACCTATACCGAACATCCGTGAGACTGCAGGGTGGAGCTGGATGGAGATGACCTGGAAGAGGTCACTCAGCGGCATTACAAGTGCTGCCTCTCTACCATGGTAGAAACCCAGCAGTGAGCAGGATGTGCTGGAGGCTGGGTTTTGCTACTGGCAGACCTCTTGATGGCAAAGCTCTTTCACAGGTAGTTGTAAACCAGAAAGGCAACAGATTTTAGTTGTCTCTGAAGGAAAGGGAATTTAATGCTCTCACTCTGTCTTGGTCTTATCTGTGCAAATTGGGCTTTTTTTTTTATTTTTCCCAATGGGTAGAGATAAAATCTAATTAGAAATGGCCTATTGCTGTATTTGTTATCCTGTTGGAATAAAATGTAGACTTCCAGAAGGTAATAGCCAATAAATATCATTATCTCTTTCACAGGAGTAAAGTACTCATAAGTTAAGAGGAAGAAATACATAGACTAAACCGAAGTTGATGACTGGGAGCAAAGAAACATTAAAAAGACGGAGCATACCAATGTTCAGCTGTGTTGGCTCATTTGTCAGAACCTGTGGTTCTCCGATATGAAAATGTCAAATTGAAGGGTGTGTATATCACTGTTTAAAGGGTCTGTTTCTTCTGTGCTGCGATGAACAGAACTCTGTGTAAACACCACCTCGCCTCAAAAGATTAAATACACGGTCACTTGAAGAGCTATATAATTTCTGTGTATCAGCGTCGTAGGAGCAATAAAAGGAAGTGATGTAGGAATACAGGTGGGTAGACAAGAAAATGCAGCAGAATGACATGGATTTGTTAAAAACTGACTGAAAAAACAAGTTTGGGCATACGGGTAAAAAGGATCAGAACAACAGTTGAGGAGACTGAACGGCCTTTTCACTTGAGATGAGGATCCAGCTGCAGAGCCTATGGAGCTGCTAGTATGGCTTCTACCCTCACCAAATTAGCTCAGTGACTCAAGAAAAAGTGCCAGTTACCTTCATCTGGCTCACCTGCCAGGAGGCTACACTGCTGCAGGCACTCACACACGCAATTATAATGTGCAGAACAGAAAAAAATGCTTGTTGAAAAGAGTACTTACTGAATTTGACATGTTGGCTGAGGTGGTTGTTCTGCTGCTGTAAGGAGGTGAATTTCTTGCATGCTAGGTTATTGGTTTTAATGTTCTGCAGGAGGTGAATTATTCAGAATTAGGAAACATAAACTATTGAGAAATTTTGCAGGTCTGAATGCCTCTTTACAGATATATCATCCTAATTGTTCTTTGAAATCTACTGTAGGGAGGGTCTCACCCACCAAGTGCTATGCTTAATGTAAAATGGCCTGTGACAACATTTTCTGTAGCTTTGAAACAAAATAAGGAGGAAAACAATATAACGAAAGGCCAAGAGGAGACACAAGGGAGAAGGAGAAAAACATGGGAGAAAATTGGTTGTGTTTTTAACAAAGTTTCGCATTACTACTTTTGTTGACTGCTTTTTGAGAAAAAAGTAAAATGGGGAAATGAGCGATTCTCTCATGCCTATGTCTAATATGTCTTAGAAATCTATGCTGAGGATTCAGACATCTGTTCTGCAGGACAGATGTGCTATAAAATACAAATGATGTTTTTGTAGGAGAAGAGGTTAAGCCAAAGCCTATTAAAGTCAATAAAAACCCCCTGATTTTTTTCAGTGGGGCTTTGGCTCAGGTGCAATGTAAGTAAGGGAGAACTATAGGGTCTCTGCTCCCTGCCCAAATGACCCCACCAACTGATGTACATTTTATGCCTCAGTTTCCCTACTTTTCTGAGTCTTCTAAAGCGCCTTCCCAGAGGTATAACCAGGCTTAATGGCTCAAAAGGTGATTGAAAAATCTTAGAAAGTGCTATAGGACTGCAAAGTATTCCTGGTACCCAGCAAATGTTTTCTTTTATGGCTGGTTAAACACTTAATGTTTAAGATATGAGGGGCTGGTGAGCACAAGTGTTAATAACAGGTTCCCACAGATTAGGTTTTCTCCTGTGGGTCTACTTTGAACTTCATTCCCGTGTTTATTTAGCTGTGCGTATGTGTGCGCGCAGCCCTGCATGTAGCAAAGGGCCAGAAGGACCGAGCCCCTCCCTGAGGAAGCTCTGACAGAGGATCTGTGCAAATGTGCTTCCTCTTCCTTTCACTCCCCAACCTTAAGGTCAGAGGATCTGGAAAATCCTCCTCCACCCTGTGACTTGATCTGACGATTGTAAGAGAACCACGGTTCCCCCTGTGCCTTCCGCTCCCCACCCTTCCCTCTCGCAGCCCAGTAACCCTTTAAAGCCTTCTCCAGATTGACGCCTGTCCATCCTGGGCCCCGAGGAGGGACGTGGGGCTGTTGGGTACTCGTGTTTTCACAGGCTGAGCAGCCCTGAGCATCCCAGGCGGTGGGACATTTCGTGGGCCAAGGCAACACGTGAAACGGTGCCTTGAAGGCTGTTCAGGGGCTTTGCTTCCTGCTCCCAGGCAGATAAGAGGCAAGCCTGGAAAACGCGCCCATTATTAACTCAGTTGAAAAGAGTTAAATGCTTTTTTATTTATTTCTTTTATTTATTTTTTTTTTTCTGCTTAATCTCGGCTATTTGGACACAGGTCAGCCGAGTCAGGAATTCCTGCCTTTGGCTTCCAGCTCCGCCGCAGCACGAGGGGCCCCCGCGGTGGCCGGTGCTGGTGGCCGGCACAGATGGGAGCACGGGGGCTGTGAGGACGCCGTTTCAGGGGTCCCGTTCTGGGTGGATCTGTGCCATCGGGGTGCTTTCCCGCAGTTGCCGGCACTGCCCTCAGGCAGCTGCTCTGGGGACCCTTAGAAAAGCCCTCAGGGACACCCCGGTGGAAATCACAGCAAAAGGGACAGTCGGCCAGTGGAGCGCCTCCATGGCCCACCCAGTCTTTGGAGAAATCGTGAACTCTCTGGGCTGGAGAATTCTTAGGGAAAAAAACCGAAAAAAAAATAGTGGCATTGGGAGCTGTTTTTATTTGCCTTCTGGCTCCCGAGCCTTTTAGTAGCATTGGGCTCCTCTCTGCCTCCATCAGAGCTAGAAGGAGACTTTTTATTTTCGACAGAAGGCGTGATTTCCACCCTGAAGAGCTGAGGCGCTGTGACAACCACACTGGTGGCAGGCAGACGGTGAAACCGCGAGGGCGAGCCGCGCGCCAGCCATGGCCCCGCGGCCCGGGCTGTGCTTCAACGTGAAGACGGTCCCACCCAAATGGCGGCCGCGGGCCAGCCGAGGAGAGTGCGGCTGACCCACGGCCCAGCGTGCCCCTTCCCTCCACCCAAAACTGAGCGCTGTCAGGCGCCATGGGGCTTTCAGAGGGCAAATACCCCAGGGCTTGACTTTGGCTGCCATTTTTAACGTAGCTCCAGTAAAATGGGGTGCCCAGCTTCCCGGCGGAGGGGAGGAAGGTGGCAGCATTCCACCTTCTGCTCCTGTTTGCGGGCAGACAGTCGCCCCAGCACTTTACAGAGACACTAAATGCACTCCCAAACTCTAAAAATCCACGTGCAAACCTGATTACTTTGTATTAATTAAAACGATTTTTAAGGAACCGCTTGGGACTATTCGCATTTGCTGCTTTTGTATGGAGTCAGGCACTTCTGGTGTCGTCTGTAGGCTTTGCCTCCTTAAAAGGAGCAGAAGGTACTCCCCAAGGACCCCATTCAACGTGTGCCTCCATTTCCCTACTCAGTCTAGACTGAGCAAACATTTTATGTTCTATCAGTGTTTGTGGTCTGCGATTAAAAAAGCTGAGACAGATACATGTTAGTCTCGTTCTGCTGTGGAGTGATTTCTGACAGACACGCGGGCCAGGGACTGCACGCTGCAGCAATACGTCTGTCCCGCAGAATAAGTACTTACTAATATTAGCATTGACCCAGGCAAATTACACAGAGATGCCTGTGTAATTATGCCTCTTTGAAAGGCCTTTCAGTAAACACGTGTGTGTATAAAGCGTCCTTCATCTAAAGAACACAAAGTGTTTTGGGTCTTATTCCACTCCGTTTACACTAAGGCGCTATTACCCTTTTGTGGAGGTAAAACTATACTGGGCTCCAGTCTGGGGGAAACCACAGGTGTTTGCATCCTGCAACAAACGTTTCTGGGTGCCTACACCAGCGTTTGTAGAGGTAATCACAAAATGAGTTACCATGGGGCCACCAACCTGGCTATAAATATGTGCACAAATTTCACGTTTCCTGAAGCAGGAACTGCCATTTATTGTGTACAGCACCTGACACAATGCAGTCTTGACCTGGTAAGGGTTCCTGTGCCGTCCTGCAGTGAAATGGTAAATAAAATAGCAATAACGATGTTTTCTCCTTTCCTTCTGCATGTTGTTATTGCGGGGATGTTTTTCTTTAGTGGGTCTAATTAGCAAACTTGCAGAGTTGCTGCTGAATGAAAAAGATTTGGAAGAAGGCATGTTTTTGTCATTTGTGAATCCCATCTACTTTGAAACAGGGCATGGGTTTCTCGAAATTTTGTAAGAAACAAGCCTCTGGTTTTTACAATAGTAATGAATTCTGTGCAGTGCAAAAGGTCATATAAAAAGCAGCAGGAGGACAGGATGCTGGGATAAAACACTGAGCAGATTTACTTCCTAAATTAACATTTTTTTCTCTTTTTTTTTATTCTCCCTGGGACTTTGTGGAATAACAGCATCTTGTGCTAGACAAAGGAAATGAAAGAGCATTAAGTACAGGTATACTGCAAACACAGTAGGCAAAATACTGGGACATTTTTGAAGAAAACCAGCAAAAGAACCCAACAAGGAATGCAGATTTAAGTGGAAACATGCAATTCAGCTTATCAGCAACTTTACATTTTATTAATTTTCAAATGTATTGGGAAGATATTAAGTGGACAAGTATATGTAAAAGCTGTCAAATATGATCAACAAGAATGAAGTCACAGAATTTATGAGAAACTCATGTGCAAGTATGCAAGTATGAAGTAGGGTTATTATACCTGGCTATATATTTCCTGATTCGGAAGAGACTGGACGAAGTTCTTCTCTACCACAATTTCATCACACTCTTCATACATTTATTAAGCTCATATTTGTCTGGTGTAAGTGCCTGAAAACATAAGCTCCAATAACACTTCAATCCAACAGATGTATGTAAGTTTGGTTTAATAAATATGAGAGTCACAAATTCAAACATCTGAGATGTTTGGAAGAAGTTTTGATTAAAGACAAGTTTAGCTCGGTGCAGCAGCTAATGATTTGCTTGTACAAGGTGTTTGACTCACCAAGAAAAATCTATGGCGAGGCATAAAATGTCACGACATAGACTTTGAAAACCTTGCTAAGTTTACAAGAAATGCCCATACACATTTGTCACTTTTGCTTTACTATCCGGGCCCTTCTGCCCGCTCCAAGGGCTCAGGAGGACTCTGCACGCAGCTGCCCCAGGCCAGGAGGAGCACGGGGACACACTGTCAGGGAGACTTCCTCACCAGGTCCTTATCCTCTTGGGGAAATCATGGTGGCGGGAGTGACCTATCTCACCAGCCAGCCATACTTTCTGGACAATGCAAGAGATAGTCAGCACCATTCCTTGCCTTTCCCTATTCTTCTTCATGCCAAGGAGATCTATAAAGCACAGCCCTGACATCTCTACCCATTCTTCTCTTTTAGCCTCCTCCTCCATGGGACTGTTTCCAATTTCTTGCCTTGCTATCACCCTTGCTGGGCACACCCATTCATCCTCAGGTTCCTGTGGGATAAAAGGAGGACTGAGTTACCTGTTTTCTGTTTCAGGCAAGAGTTTCAGAGCCCTTTCCTCTCCCGAGTCCCCAGGATCCTGCCAGATTCTCTAAGGATAAGCTCTTGCAGAAGAGAGGAAGCAGAGAAGACTCCCATAGCAACAGCACTCTTTCCTTCTATCTCTCTGCACCTTTCTGTATGCATCCTCTGGATTTTCAATAGAAAAAGATAAGCTTTGCCCCATTTTCCTTTCTGGCAGACAGTGGAAGTTTACCAAGAGGGCTGGAAGATGTAAAAAGGATAACTGTAAATGTTAAGGAAAAAGAGAAAAAGCTGCAAGACAGAGAATTATATACGTAAAAGGAAGAAAAGGATGAAATGAGAAAAGAGTGAAGAAGAGGAAGGTGCGGAAAAGAAATCATAACCCCAAGTATCTGTGTAGCTGAGGCTTCCACTTCCACAGTAGTGTGCGCTTCCTAGCTTGACATAACTCTTCAGGAGCATTTTGTGCTCACAAACACAAATTGCACACAGAACCTGTTGAAAGGGTCACAGAAATCCCAGTCTTTTATGAAATGTGCTGGAACGGCTATATCCAAGTAACTATTCCAGGGGACAGGGAGAAAAAGTCAATACAGCGTGGTGGGCTACAACATGCTTCCACATTCTGCCTGGGATTGCTCCCCATATACCTCCTACTGGGAAAATTTAAAACTTTGAAGCTACAAATTGTATCCTCCTTTGCTTTTTCTTTATCATCTTCCTCCCAACCTTCCTCTTAGTTCTTTGGGTCAAAAGGGCATCACTTCCTGTCTGCCTCCTAAAACCATAGTCTTTTTTTATTTTGAAACAAGAATGAGCTGAAGCTGAATTTTATTTTGCAGATAGCTGGACATGAAAACATTTGACATAAATAGGAACAGAATTTGAGGGCTTTTTTAGGGAAAAAAAATGCTAGCAGATTGATTCCCTCAGAATACTTGCAAAAAAGAAACAGATGTGAAAAAAATCTAAATGTGAATGTAAAATAAAATCCAGACGTGTAAAACCTATTTATTTTGGCAAAGAAAGCCAGATTTATTGATATATCTTCAAAATATGGAAACAACCTATTTGAAAAAGTGAAAAATAAGCTGAAAACACAGCATCATAGGCCTGAAAAAAATCAGTGAAAAGAACAAAGTAAGTGAGGATTTGCAGAAGCCAAACAAATGCTGACATGACTTGAAGAGAGCAAATAAAATAATCCTAGATAGCAAAAGAAAGTCTCTGCATCATAGCTGAAAAAAAACCCAGAGAGTTCTCACTTTGATAGATGATCTGTTATCTTCATCAAGAATTTCCTTGCTAAATTCTGACCCTAATGAGTCTGTAATACAACATTTCTGCAGCTGATCATCATGCCACTCAAAAGGATGTTTATTTTTTATGGATTGGAGGCTAAGGCTACTTTGAAGTTTCCAGATATTAACATTACATACAGTCTACTGCAGTGTGTGGGTTGTTTCCAGGCTGAAAGGTTTAGAAAAATGTACAACTGATCTGCAAAGCATAAAATTAATCCCAATGAGATCTATACGTTAATCAGTTTAACGTACATAACATAAACTGTTTTTTTTTTCCCTCGCTATTTTGAGGAAGAACATAATAAAAGACACACCTGAAAACCCACACAGAAAAAATGTGGGGTTAGAGGCTTCATCCTTATCTGTTGAACACTTAGCACACACAGCTACAATCCTTATTCCTACTAGCAAATTAATCCTCATTCTCAGAGAACTTTGATGTTCAAAATACAGGCTCACTGAAAAAAATCCCAAGTATGTGTCTGACTAAAACCAGGGCTTTGGTTGTTACCCGATTTCCTTCTTTGCAGTTTTAAGACATGCAAGATGTTGCACACACAGGTACAGATTCTAATTCTTGATGCATTTGGCTTACAACATGCAAGATGTCAACTGCCAAAATATTGGAAAGAAAATGTGACAACCTTTTTGATTATTTTTGCAGAGATTTCATTGGTGTCATTGACCAAAAAAAGGTAAGTTCTTTAATTATGACATCAGTGCAAGGTCCTTCTGAAACTTCTTAAGCAATGACGACAATCCAAAGCAGACACTTCTAAACTTTCTTCAGTTCATATCTTACAGACCAATAATTTACTGCTACCCCTATTGCTGGACACAGTAGTGTACTGTAATTTCATATACTACCACAATCAGTATAGAGCAACCCTGTACACAAGCATTAATGTTAGTGAACACACTGAATTTCTGTTGGGTCTATAAGCCCACATACAGCTACATTTGAGGTTTTAATTCCTGATTTAGGATATTAGTATATATAGTGTAAACTGTCAGATATAGCTGAACACAGTTTAAATTCTCTTTTCTCTCCTCTCCTCTCCTCTCCTCTCCTCTTCCAGAATGTGCTGTTGGCTTTACAGCTCTTCAGAGTAAACCTTTTTCATGCTGCATATAAGGAAGATAGAGATATTGCATGGCTTTTGTGTCCTTTCCATCTTTGATGTTTTCTCTTCTATACCCTGGAAGAATCCTATCCTCATCTCACAGGCAGATAAGTCCTTGTCATCTCCAGACACAGAAGACTCAGTGTAAGTATTGCACTCAAACAGCATATACCTGTTACAGAGTGACAGTGATTGGTATCTCACCAGCAGAGATTGCCCTCCCCTTTCTAAGCAATTTCATTTGAAAGGTTAACAGATAATGCCAGCTAATATCAGCCCTAACTGATAGGTGGGGCTCCAAGTCCTCCTCATGTAAGTACAAAGATGTATTTTTCAGGCCAATGACCTCCCTTTTTCTCCACACCCGAGAACGTTAATTTGCAAATCACTGCAAGATAATATTCCCTTAAAGATATGAAATATTCTCACAGTTCCGCAAAGACTTTGAAACAGCTAAGTAAGTTCTCCATTCCTGAAGCAAAGGACTATTATCAATAATGGCTCATCACTTCCCAGCACCCTTGCCATGAGACCCAGAACACCTCAGTTCCCTGTTCCACCCCACTCAACAGTTAGGCAAAACTTTGAGGACAGCTGATTAAAAAACATGCACCTTGGAAAAAAGGCACAGACTCTATTTTGGTAGAGCTCCATGGAAATTAAGCAGTTCTGTGAGCAGAACAACTCATTAAAAAGGACTGAAATGCTACAATTCCAGATTTTCTTTGTACCTAGAGGTCTCTAAACTGGCAGACCTACCTTAAAAGCAGCTGGCAAAGCTGCCGTGAGGCAAGACAGAGGTGATTCTTGCTGGGAGAAAGACAGGCATCATACAAGTTGCTGTTTCCTCTACTATACCACACAACCTCAAGGGCATCTGTTTCTAGATTATTAAATTCATCTTTAGCCTGTGACTCATTTTTGTCTCTTCACAAACATAAACTCCCTTGACAGCTGTTCTGCTCATCTGAGGAAAGCATCAGGCCTCAAAGGAAGGTTTTTGCATGTGGGAGAGAAATGGAAGTGGAGAATGTGGGACCTGCAGGGGCAGATGCAGCCCTCCTCTAACTGACTTATAGCCATGATTTAGTGATGTGGCCCTTGAGTGCACAGAGGTCTCGCGGACCATGCTAATTGGGGAAGTACAGGGAAGAGGAAGGAAACCCTTTCAGCATCATGGTAAATGCCCAACTTGGTTACATCCCACATGAGATGCAAGTCATGATTCTGGCTTCACTGTTTTCCGAATTATACGGATCACTCATCTTTCTGATGTGCCTTTACCTCAATAAAATCCTCATAAAAACACGCACATAGATTATTTTTTTTTAATTTGATCAAACTATAAAACAGTTTTTCTGGGGTGAACAAATAATTATTTGGAGCTGCTTGCAATGAGGTTTAAAGAAATAAACCAACCTGAAAATGCAAGCACTGAAATAGCTGCTAAACTTTATAGAGGCTGTTCTTTACCTTCAGTAAACAGTCTTTCACTAGGGCATCCCCTTCTACACTTCCACGAAGCACAGGTTCCCCTTCTGATGGCGCTGAACAATAACTTTGTGACAAAAATGTGCTAACATAAGCATCACATGAAACTACCTACATGTTTCATAACTCCGCTTTTGCTAATGCTGGTTTGGGTACACAAAGGTTTCCACTCGTCCTGGAGGAAGCAATGAGTTTATAGCCTTGTGCATCTCAGTAAACGGGGAAAGAAAATGGTTCAGAAAAATGGTTCCAAAAGCCACTGGTTCAAAACTGCGTGTCTGTCTGTGCAGCGAGAGAACCCTCTGGCGACTGAAGCAAGCTGTTCACCAAGCTACTTGATTTGGGGTTTTTTTTCTCTATAAAACTCAGATGTGACTGTCTTATCTAATATAGCTGATCAGAAGTGTAATGATACATTAGGGTAAAACACACATTTCTTTTGTTTTCCTTGAGTTTTCACCTTGGTTTCGGTAAATGTTGTTCTTGTTAAGATCACTACCACATGTGTAATTTTACACTGATGCCCTCAAGGAAAGAAGCCTCCTGCAACCTTTGGGGTAAGGCATTGAATGGCGCGCACGGCTTTTGAGGTTAATCCAGAGAGCAGAAGAGAGTTATCTATACTTTCTGAAAAGCGGTTTCATGGGGCTCTGATAGGCAAACCAAGATTATCTAGAGAACCAGAAAGACCAGAGGAGAAAGATATAAAGAAGGAGGCGCAGGTCGAAGACTGTTAAGTAATCTATGATCAACTGGCATAACACTGCCCCCTAAGACAGTCCAGTCTTTCCTCGCAGCCTCTTACGCATGTTGGACAAGAAGAGAATTTATACCTCTGTGAAGCTGTGGAAAAAACCAAGTTGTTCCAGGAAAGAAGAGCTAACGAAGTCTGGCTTCATACGGCTTGACATGTTTTGACTGGCTTTTTTGGTGCCTAATAAGTGCCAACTCCAGCTGACTCTTATCACATGATTAAGGCATTTACAGCATATCGTCATGTGGACCCGCTGGTGCCCGTGTCTTGTTGAATTCACTTACGCTTCCTCCTCATGTAGCATTAATGGGGTCTTCATTCCAAGTGCTAATTTTCGCCAAATTTTCATGGAACTTAAAGTAATGTTTGTTGGGCCCCTAAGACCATTTCTGTCAATTGGGCTGAAACGGGAAAGCTGGGTTACCTGTTCCCAGGGAGAACTGGCAAACCCCACGCAAACACATCCAAGTGTGCAAATCTACAGTCACACCGACGTAGGTTCTCTCACCTACACTCACAAGGTGTGTGATCACAAAAGACTAATTTCTTTTTAAAAAAAGGGCTAAAGTTATTTCTGTTTCTTTGGGATTGGGAGGCCAATATTTATTTCTGAAACACCAACAAGGGGCTGAAATTGGTCGTAATTAGCTCAATGAAAATTCAGAGTCACACCAATAATTTCAGTACAGTTCTGTTAATTTAGACATGAGGGAGCCTGAGCAGAACAGGAATTGGAGTCAAATCTATTAACCACAAAAGCAAAATGCTCTAACACAATCAAAAATGTTTGCTACATGCAAAAGTATAGTTCCCACTGCTAACTGCAATCTTGTGTTTTACTTAGAAAAAAAATTCATCATTTTACAGTGTCATCCTACCTGTTTTGAACATAGGGGTTTTTTTAGGGACCATTCCTTGCCGCATGTAGCCTTGTGCTAAATTAATTATTATTAAAGCAATATTTTTTATAGAAAAAAAGTTCAGGCAAGGACATTGTAATATAAATAGGTATGATAAATAAAATAAAGGTCAAATTGATATATACTTCTTAACCAGTTTGGTAATCAGCAAAAGCACAAATTTTAAATAATTAATTTTGCTGGCTACATCCTTATTTTGTTCTTCATATTATTAATTTCCTACAAGTCAAAACATTTCCCCTTGCTCTGTTTGCCTCTTCTATTTAGCACAAAAAAGAAAGATAAACAAGTCAATAAAATGTATACGTTACCAGAAAAGGTGGAGGGGAAAATAAAAGACCGATAACTATAAGAAACTTTTAACTCAGCAGATCTCATCCATCCAGAGGGAGGAGTTTTGTTCTGTATTATTTTAAAGGTAAATTTAAAAACATCTACTTCCTATTTGCTATGTATTTCAACAAATTGTCTGAAACCTCTGCCTATTTTCAAAAGTCTCTGCCTTTTTACATTATTTTAATTTGGCAGCCCCATGGATCATTTATTATTTTACATACATGACCTTCATTTGAAAGGAATAATCAGTTCGTT
Organism: Chionis minor; assembly: GCA_013398295.1. Classification (NCBI taxonomy): domain Eukaryota; kingdom Metazoa; phylum Chordata; class Aves; order Charadriiformes; family Chionidae; genus Chionis; species Chionis minor. The sequence continues at coordinate 1,754,114 of VZSF01008264.1, forward strand.
TTCTGATCTTTCCTGTCTACCAGACAACAGAACAATCCTCTTCCGTCTTGACTAGCATCATGCCTTATTGCTATTGCTGGGGAAGAACTGCTAAATGATCTAAATGAGAAACATACATATATGCATCTGCATTTATGTGTGCGTAGGGTTATAAAACAGGCTTCCAACATTCAGAGGAACAGTACAACAGTAAAAGCCTCCACTGACTGCTCAGGAACACGGTCCATTAACATTAACTAAACTTTTAAAGTCCTGGACCTTTATTTTATTGTAAGTATTGACTTTTAGAATGAATTAAGACTGGAACTCAGATCAAAGCCCCTTACTGATTTCCTTGTTTATTACTGGGAGTTAAGAAATTCCCCTACAATTCCCACAAGGATGCAGACACAGTCTGGACAGACAGACAAGTGAAAAGTGGGAGCTAATGAATATTGCTCCAGTGTCAGGCAGGTAAAGCACTCCCCTCTTCCTGTTAATTCAGTCGAAACAATGAAGAGAAAAACCCAACCCACCCTTGTCTTGTTTGGCTTAGACCTGAACCCTTGATAAGACTCTGGAAAACAAGAAACTTTGTAATAGATTTTAGCTTTGACTGAGAAACTCATATGTCATAAAAATGTAAAAATAGTGGTGTACTTCGGCAACCGATGTACGCTCAGCTTGATATGTTGTAGATAAGAGAAAATCACTGAGATAAAGAATAATATAACATTTTTACTTGGATATTACACACTTTACATTTCTCTACAGAAAGGATATCCCAGCAGGAAGGAGAAAGGTGGAGCACAATCCCTGTAGCATTTCTTGTTCTGCATTGTACAAAACTTTGTAGGGACACAGGAAGAGGATACGGAAGTTTCTACAGGAAAACAGAGAAAAGTTCAAACATAAACAGCATCCAAAAAATTTACCAACAGTTTATAACATTTCCTTTTTCTCTTTAAATGTTTGAAGACATTCACATTACAGCATAGTTTACCATACATTTCTATAGGTATACATTTTTGCAATTTTTCTTGCAATAATATCTCAAAGCAATTTTTAACACAAATTGTGCAAGCTATGTTACATGGAATAATGTAAGCAATAATCTACTCGGTATAGCATCCACCTTTTAATGGAATGAGCAAGTGTTGGACTAACAAGTTTATACTATGATATCTAGGATTTTGAAGACACTTGGTATTTAACCAAAGTCCTCCTGAAGACCACTCCCACAATAAACCCCTGACTGAAACCTGCTGAAGTCAAAAGAAACTTGCCATGACCTCAACACCTTTTACACAAGGCTGTAAGATCTTCCTTCAGCGAAGCTTAAGAATGTGCTTAAATCTGGTGTGGCATGCAGCTGAGATGTGGATGAGAGGGTTATAGCCGAAGACCTGTCCTTTCACCTGGAGCCCTTGTGCTTCACTGGATGGTGCCGATAGTGGGATATGGCCATGTTAGCCGTTCCCGTAGGTTTGTGGTTGCTTGAACTTATTTTGTGTTAAGCACAACATAAAAGCACATGGTTAACTCCTAAGACCTTGTTTAGTAAGTATGGGCTTAGGCTAGTGTTTATGGTTGTTTGCTAAGTCTGGTTATGAAGGAGCTTGCAGTTTGTATCAAAAAAGCTTTCCATGTAAATATGGCATGTCTTGACAACACCCAGTCAAGAGTGCAGAACAACAGCCAAGGCAATATCTGGATTAGAACCATGACTATCGCTAGTATGTGATAAAAAGTCATCAGACAGGCAAACAGGTTTCAGATTTTCAATGTGTCTACCTTTAAAGTACAGGCAGGATAGCAGCCCTGAAATAAGAGTAAATATAAAAATAGTAAATAGCAAACCAGTAAAGGAAGGATGCAAGAACTGGAAATTTTTGGAGGAACAACTTTGCATTGCAAGCTTACATTACATGAGTTTTTAGAAGGATCAAAATACTGTGATTTTTAAATGACTTAGATGTGGGTATGTCTACACTGAAAGCTTTTCGTATTTCAAATGTGTTGCAAAAACCCTCTGAATACAATTCCCTCATATACAGCTGAAGAGGAATTCCACGTTTCAGCGGTACTGAAGGCAGAATATGAATCTAAGGGGTATTCATGTCTTCTCACTTTAAGCACCTAATTTGGGCAACTGAGTTAGCTGGGGAGGCTTCCCAGAGTCCCCACAAAATTAGCAGAGAGAAGCAGGCACCACCAGATCATTCGTGGCAGGGTCCTAATTCACATGCTTTGAATTGTTTTCTGAAGTCTCTTTCCTTTTACTGTACATCAAGAAAAATGAGTGCACACGCACATGTAAGGTAAAGGTAATAAGACACATTCATTTTTTAACTTTTTTGTGTAATGTGACCTAGAAAAGGGATTTACTTACAAGAAAAAGGCAGCTATAACTATGTTAATAGTAGTCATTTCCCATAAGAAACATATAATGCATGTCTGCACCAATGGCTGGTTAAGGGGTTAGTTTTGACTTTAAAAACCCAAAGACATTTTGAAGATTTATTTGCTTTTCCAAAGTGTCTTTTATACAAGGTTTATAATTATGGCTACGGAGTATGAGAATAGGGAGGGCTTTAAGAAGACATTGATCATTATATTCGAAAATGCGTATCACCAAGAACATGCATAATTAACTTTGTAACTAAAAACATGATAATACATTCATTGAAACGTCATAATCAAATACACAGTAATTAGAAGAAAAAAAAATACTGTCAGTTGCACCGAACTGAAAATTATTAAGTAGAAATGTCTCCCAAAGTGTGTGACATACTGGGAAACATAAAAGCTATAAGGTCACACGTTGAAGATAAAATCTGCACAATTTCATTCGTCATCTAAAAATCTTAGAATTAGTGTGGGCTGAACAGAAGTGGCAGTGAGTTGCGCTCCATTTGACCAAAAGCATTTGAGAACAGTAAAAGCAGTTTAATTATATTCAGATGCTATGGTCATATTTGGCAGTAGAAATACCTTGGTTAAGTTATATTTAGAGATTAGGTTAGAATAAAATAGACAGACGGGACATGGGGGGAGGGGGGGAAGAAGAAAGAGACCGATAAAATGCAACTAAAGTTCTAGCTCAGACCTTTAATTAATTAGCCTGGAAAAGCAATTGCAATAGAACAGATTGAAAGATTTAAGAAGCACGGTGACCTCTGAAATAGTTAATCTTTGCAGTCAGATTAGACCTCATGGTTATTCAAGGATTCTTGGAATCCTCTTTCCCTGTTTTCCTGGGTTGCTCATTTAGGTGCTATAGGCTCTTTCAACACACAGGAACACGACATTCCTGAAATAACAAAAAAACATATGCAATTACACTGCACACAGGAGGTAATTCCTTATAAATCTTTCACTAAGGTGGCAAACCTTGAAATGAAAACGCACATGCGAGCGATGCTTTTAATCAAAACATGTTGGATCATGTGCTTTCTTCCAAAGCGACATACAGCGAAAGCAAAACATTCAGGAAAGCAAAGAAGTGCCAGAGGAAGAGGAGTGTAAAAGCAGTATTCTTCCCCAAACACTACTTCCTGATGAAGGACCACAGCCTTCTGCGGGTGGGTTGGGGAGAAGGGGAAAACCTTGGGGTCTCCAAAACATCATTCCCTTAAGACCGAAGGCAGATTTCTAATTGCAGCCCAGCAGTAATCCTCACTCACAGCCTCTGTCACGAGGGACTGGAACATGTTCCCTGAGGGAAAAGAAGTCCCTGGGAGGAGGGAAGAGGCTCCCACTTCTTTGATGAAGTCCTACCATCTGCACAGTGTATGTGTTTCGTGGCATGAAGAAGCACTTAGCCTTTCTCCTGCATCCGACAGGAAACATTTTAGGTTAAAACTTGCAGAATTTCTTTGTTCCAGAAAACGTGGCATGAGGCTTTGCACCTTTTGATGGTGACATGCAAAGTTTTTCCCCCTAACCTGATGTACATCTCCAAACAAGAGGTTTCTCAGCAGCGCACACAGTTCTGTCGATGTCTGCCATCTAAAACCTTTGCTAAAGCACACAATTGTACTCTAGATAGCTCAGCAAAAAGCCCAGGAAGAAGTAATGCTTGCTGAGGAACAATGTGCAGTCCAGCCTCTTGAGCTTCCATGGGTTTAGAGGCGGTGTTACACCCGGGAGGTAGCGCTGGACTGTATTGCAGACAGCACTTTTCTTGCCAGTGAAGCTGCCTGCGAGATGAGATAAAACTGAGGACCTGACCACTTTATGAGTGGTATGGATCCCTTGGGACTTTTTGCAATAATGAAGTTGTTGGCTCTGAAGCCCATGTTTGTCCAGCGACAGGAAAGCGTGAAAGAGAAAAGCCAAACCTGCTAGGAGGAACATCCATCAATATTGATGCAACATTTGCAAAGCACTTACATAGTATGTTGTGAAGGGCAACCAAGAATCCTACATGAATTTAGGCTGTCATTCCAAACTCAGGTAATTAGTTTCCATATACCCACTTTCCAAAATCCCCTGGAAATCCCCCCCGTAACCCGGCAGGTGGTTATTCAAGCTAGAATTACTAGAAAATAAGAGAGAAGAATGGTTACGAATGATTCTCCTACAGAACTTATTGTGCTAGTTGTCATAAAGGCAGACACAAATTTGAAGCCTCTTCGCTACAGAGCCTGTAATCTAGAAAGAAATACAAAATGTTTAGAGAGGGTGAAACAATGTATGCATTCATTAAATATATTCACAATTAAAATATTAAATGAAACAACAATTATTTCCAACTGCTTTCATCTTTGTTCTTGATAATTACACATGATTATAAGCATCTATGAACATTTAAGGAAAATTGTGTACCTCAAAGTGACATTACAATTATTTAATTTAATTTAATAATTTAATTACAGTGGCACTCAAGGCTCGGCGTGAAATTACACTAAAACCTCTACACTAAAACCTAGACCAACACAGACATGAGCCTCAGCCTGAAGAGCTGAAACAGAGATCTGGAGCACAGCAAATCTACCTTTATTTTTTGTTGGTGTTGTTTGTTTCCTTCTTTTAGATTGGTTAATTATGGCAGACATGAGATTTATGAACAGTTTAAAAATACGGTAGAAACAATCTGAAAGGACAGACAAAGCCTGGTTTCTTAATTGATGTAATCTAATAAAAATGAGGCAGAATTATAGTCACTCTACTTAGGGAATGCTTTGGGGCAATTTTTTTTCAACAGGAGGACAGGTTTATAAATACGGGCTCCTTTGCAAACGGCACTATCCCTAGATAAACAGGACACAGAGACATCCCGGGTGCATATGTTTGTTCAAGGATTGCCTGAACCCATTAGATTAGGACTTCCAGCAGCGGTAACCTGCCGTACTGGTCGAAGGGGAGCTGTGTCTAGTTACTCCTAGTCCTTTATGAGCGCAACAGCTGTTGTCTGGACCAACTCTGAGCAAGGAACAACTTCCAAAGCTAAAACCCCAGATCTTCACAGCCTGAGGACAGGATTCAGGCTTTATAATTAACAGTTGTAATGATAATATGTGCTGATGAACGGATGTGAATCGAGACACAGAAGTTCACTAGTGCCTCTGCTAAAAACATAACCCGCATTTTTATGACTATGTTAACAAACAGGTTTTCTGAGGGGAACTGCTTTTGCAGAAGAAAAAGGCTCCTCCACAATACAAACCCGCAATTTTCCTCATTCAACATCTTGTATTTTTGCATCAGATAATCCTTAAGGATAACTATATTAATTTAGTCAGGCAGATATCATGGATGAGAGAGTTTCAGCAACCATTCTGTGAAGCAGTGTTTTTATCAAGCACATAGATGTAGTTTCCAAAAATATTTTCCTGATGACATCCATAATGCTAGAATCAGTGGCTAGCCCTGGCCAAAAGCTCCCATTTTCTTCCACTTCCAGCAGAGCTTTCTGAATTCCTCATGTTTCCAACATATCCTGGTTGCTTTGTTCCATTAAACAAGTTCTGCGCTTTCTTCTCCAGCATCCGTAGGGTAATATGGAGAGCCCTCATCCAGTGGCCAGCCAGCCTCCAGCATAGCAGCTTTACTAAGGTTTCCACCTTACTATCTAGACAAAAAAAAGGACTGGTGCTGTAAAGAAAATTCTACTGCTGTCAACCAAGTTACAGTATAATAAATAAATGAAACATTTTAATTTTTAAATGTTTTTTTTAAAAACATAGTGTTATTTACTTTTTGTAAAAGAAAAGAAGTTATACTGGTTTGGGGAGTTTGTTCTCTCAGATCTCCACACCAATAACCAGTCAAGGCAACTCTGGAGTATCGCTGCTTCATCTCTTGTTCACAAAATCGATGAAAGATAAATGTAGAAGGTGAACGCTGGTACCCCCAGCTGTCAGTCCAACATTGCTTATTTGTACCATAAAACCTTCCCTGGCTGCCCTGGTTTTCCAAAACTGCGTCTTCAGTTGTAGTTCCCGAACAAAGGTTGATTCCTGCATCCCAATGACTTAAACTAACGCTTACAGCAAGGACTTCACCCACTGCGCATTTTATTCTAGGAAAAACACTCTCTCAGCTTAAACGTTTTAATGCTTCTTTATTTGGGAAACACAAAACGAGGACTTAGCAGACCTTGCATCTGTATGGTGAAATTCAGAACGACTTCTAAAAGGGATTTTTTTGAGGGAAATAACAAAGTTCCATAATTTGGTGTGCCAATACTGTGTTATTCTTCCTCCCCCATGGCACTTTGGAAGACAAGAAGGAAGAAACCTGACGGAATTCCACAAGAGGCTCACAATTTGCTCATCGCCAGCTGTTCAGATGCTAATGACTAATGCTTAGTGGCCAACTGTGACCATCTTTTTAACTCCATCAAAGCACACTTTTGTCCCCAACAACATCATAAGCAACAACCCAATAGGGGGACAAAAAAATAGTGACGGCTTCTGTGTCATCACAGGTCGAGCGCATTCTGAACGGCAGTTAATTGTGCTGGAACGATGAATCTTGCGACTGTTAAAAGAAACAGCAGCACAGTAGGGATTTTGAAGTATTTATGCACTGAACATCACTGATGCACTGGGCAGAGAGAAGATGATGTCGCTCAGTCTGAGAATTTCCAAATAAAGTTAGAAATAGACACTACAATTCAGATATAGGATACACAAGAAAAGACATGAAGGGTGTAAACTCCAAATACTGGAAATGTGTCCCTTGTAACACATCCAAACCAACACTTTAGAACCCAGGTCTACAGCTCGAGGGTCAAAACCTAAATCCGAGTCAGCAAACTGCGGCTGCTCTGTCTCCGAGACGTGACGTGCAGCTGCAAGACCCAGCTTGGGATTTGACGACTTGGGCGCCCCTGGACTTCTTCGAGTATGTCATTTCCCTCGGTTTAGGTCGCTTTGTTTCGGCGTTGGGGAAGGCAGGCAGTGACGGCGTCCTCGGGGACAAGGCAGCACCCAGCCAGCTCCCGCACGCCACCGAGCCCCTCAACCTCCAAGGGCTGGGAAGGCTCCCAAGCGCTTCGCTCCACCATCTCAAGCCCCCTCAGGCCGGCGGGGCGAGGGCGGCCGCCTCCCCCAGGATGCCCACCCCCATCCCGCCACCCTCCGGAGCGCCCTTCCCAGCCCTATCCCCGAGCATCTCCCCGCAGCCACCCGGGGCGAGGCGCGGCCGGGTTTTTTGGCCGCCGGCGCCTGGCAGCCGGGTGCCGCCGGTGGGCCAGGCGCGGGGCCGGCGGGAAGCTCCTCCCCAGGGGTGTAGCACAGGAAGAG
>VZSF01008264.1:1763285-1904120 GCA_013398295.1 Chionis minor
AGGAGAGAGAGAGAAAGGGAGAGAAAGTGGAGAGTTGTTTTTGGATCTGGCTTTGCTGAAGGTTAGAGAGACTCTGATGCTGCAGGGGGAAAAAGTTCTCTGAATTTTCCACTGGCTGCAGGAAGAGAGCCCATTTAGTCATGGCTAAGTAATGTCTGCACACACACCAACTAATCTCATTAGGAGTTTCCGTTCTCTAACACAGGAGGGTTTTGTGAAGCCCTGTCAGCCTTTCTAACGTTGCAGTTGAAAGGGAGACAACTTACATCTTTATTTACTTAGGGGTGTAGCGCTAAGGCAAGTTTGTTCAATGCAGCATCTTTTCGGTCGTGAGGGCTCCCAACTTCAAAAGTCAATGGTTTCACTTAATTTCAAGCAGAAAGTCACGGCGCGTCTCATATTTTGCTCAGCCAGCCTTTTCGATTATTTCAGATTAAATGCGATTTATGGATAAATAGTTTCGTAGGGTGAAGGGCAGAAACAGGGTGCACAGAAGGCTGTGTTGCGATAAGCGTGTTTGTTGCATCTGTGACAATTGTATGTAATCGCATGATTAAAAGACTCTTGTGCCAAACACTCAGCTGATGGGCATGTTTGAAAAGTATATTCACGCACTTAACCTTGCTGTATTGGTGCTTTGCGTATTTAATTTCCAAGTGATATTTAGTTTGTGTGGTTTGTGTAATTATTTTGCGAGGATTTATTTTCATAGAGGTGATGAGAAAAGTCTGTGTTGAGAATTAGAAAGATTTTTGTCGTGCCCCACTGGTCTTTAATTTAAATTAGAAGTTAATGACTTTTTGCAAAAAAAGTCGGGAGCGAACAAAGAAAATGGAGTCTTGCTTGCAAGTGGGTTTTAACTTAAAGAAGTGTCAAAAAATGTGAATAAAATTGCATGTAATAGGAAATAACACTTAGCTACTTACTCCAATTATCATGTGATAGCATTAAACTAGCAAATACTGTGCAAAAAAAGTAGTACTGGGATGGAGAACTAATTGCAGTATACCACGTGTTTACCTTTGAGGATCTTCAGTGTTTCCTGTACTTCCTATGTCCAAGCTCCACAGAAAATGTCCTTCATGTCCTTCACTTTACAAAGGACTTTTATTAGTGGATTAGCGACACAGTCTCCAGACGCAGATGCCTCTTGATTTCCTAGTTGGGCAGAGAAGAATTTTTAGAATAGTATGTAAAACAGAAAATGCCTAATCTCTGTTTCAATCAAATGCAGTCATCAGGTAGTGAAAGCTATTTTCCGGTTTTGGAGTTTTATTTCTATTGTAAAATTCTGAATTTTTGAGAGAGAGGTGCATTACTGGGCATAATGTTCAAAAATCTGTTGAATATGTTATGGAGCAGTTAATGTGGCATACAACACCAAAACACTTTCTGAAGAGTGTTCCCTAGCTCTTATTATCTCTCTTTGAAATAGGGACATTAAATTGTCCACTTACTGCATTAAATATTGATGGAATTTCAGTGTGCTATCTGCTGAATCAGTGTTGTCCTGGTTTGAGAGAGAACAAAACCAATTTTCTTTTCAGTAATTTTACTTTTCAGTTAAATCTCTTCTAACTGACAGCACTCTGCAATTAATGGCATATTTTTCAGTGTCTGCTTCTAGCAGTGATAACTCTGATGTTTATAGTTAATACCAAGGCATGGGATGCAGAGAAGCTCTTGCTTATACTTATTCCCATAACACCCAAGGGCAGCCAACTTTGTACGTGCCATGTTGGAAGTGGAAAAGCATAGAGGGATGGCACTTGCAGGGAGGAGCAGACAGGACAGGTGACCCAAAACCGCCCAACAGGGTATTCCATCCCATCTGCCTCATGCTCAGTGTAAAAGCTGAGGGATCAAAGGTGTTAACTCTCTTTTCAATGGTTGGTTTTGGAGGAGGACTCTGTCTGCTCTTCTGCCTTTGATCCCGATCCATGCCTTCCTGAATCCAGTTCTTGAATCCAGTTCCCATTTGTTACTGCGTCCAGTCCTAGTGCTTGACAGTGATGGGATCATCATTATGTGAGCCTGATACTTGGTTTTATATTTGTATTTGTGTATGTGTCATTATTTTCTTGTTAATATTATTAACTTTAATTTTTTATTGTTAATAGTTCATTATAGCTCTTTTAGTGTTTTTTTTCCAACCCGTAATTCTCTCTCCCTTATTCTCTCTCTCTTCCCCTTCTGAGGATGGGAGAGGGGTTGATAGAGAACATCTGTCAGTCGTTTAGTGGCCAGCCCAGCCTAAACCTTGACAAGTGTAGATGAAGCACACACATTCATACATACAGATATATATAGTCTATCTACACTATATAAATTTCATATATTGTATTCACTCAGCATAAGTAAAAACATCTTGACGTCGTCACAGAAAAACAGATGTAGTAGTAGTAGTGTACCAGTTGTGTGTTCTGTATCTTTGAAAGAGTGAATGAAAAGTCAACCATGGCTAAATTAAAAATACAACAGTTTTGTTTGGAACAGAAGAAAAAAATCCAAATACCAAATAGTGCATGACTGTTCCCACTCAAATAATAAAAATGTCTTAAAGGTGTTTTCACTGTAATTATGATTTTATTCTTTACCTTTTTTGTGAAATGAAGAAGTGTGTGAGAACAACATATACTATCTGCTAAGGGATGAGATATTATCATAATTGCTTATATCTTGATTTTCCAAATCACCTCCCTGAGTTGTTCCTAAAAGGGAAAGACCTACAGGCTTATGTGCTTTCTGATACAACCAACTGCACCTAGATGCAACAGCTGAAATAAGCAACACAGTCTCAGGGGGAGAAACTCAGCTACAGCCTTCCTTGTAACCGTGTTTATAAACAACTACCCATGTGGATGCTTTCCTACGTAGAAACAAGTATCTATTTTGTTTTATTCATTAGCAGTTCTTACTGATTCACAGCAGTTCTTTGCCCCTGTTACTCGATGTTATTTCATAATTAAATTGTTAAATTGTGAAAACAAATCAGGTCTCTCACTCCAAAGACTGTAGTATTCCCCTTTGCTATGCATGAAGTCCAATTATGTAAACTTTACCTTCTTGTTGTAATGCCCTTCTTGGGATGGAGTCCAGCTTCAGGGTGTGTTATGATAGAAATATTCTTATGGGAAGGTTATACAGCTCAAGTGACTTAATATAACTGAAGCTGAAATCCCCCGTAGTTTAAAAATCTGTTCTGGAGGACTTAGCACAGAATGAAAGTGATTTTGCAGGTTCATCAAGGTGCGTGGAGCTTGTTGTTTGCTCTGAGGGTCATACGTTTAACATGTAGGAAGATAGGTATATATAATACTTAGGGACATTGAGGTCCATCAGCTGTTACAGAAAATACAAATCTGCCTTGGGAATGCAGTCACGTGGCAACATGTTGCTTCAGAAAACCAAAGAAAAGAAATAGATGCTGAAATAAAAAGCCATTTGGCTACATCTGAAAGGGATAAGGGAGAGTGGGATGAGGCTGGAAGAACTAACATACAGTTATTTGTGCTGCGTATATTTAGGAAAATGTTATTTTAGCTGTTTTTTCTTGATAACATCATAAAAAATTTGTATGCTTGTGTAGTTACCGTTATCTGCGAGTAGCTCTCCGTCACAGTGCTAAGATAGCAAAGAGCTGATAAATTAGCTAGTACTTCCCACAAAGTTACGGCAGGTTGGACTCACTTGTGCAATTCAAGACTATGTATCCGTCCATGGTTTTCTTCTGGTGGTGGCGGCGGTGTGCTCCGCTGTGCAGCGTGCCTGGATGCTGCTGTTTGAATCCAGCAGTGACAGCTGTGACACTGATTACAGGACAGGCCTAGCCTGGGCTAATTTCAAAGAGTACTCTTGGTTTTGAGCTGCTGCGTATCTTTTGCAACCACACCCAATGGTTCATGCAACAGGCTGTCACTTACGGGCCTTTGGAAATCCGTGTATCCTTGGGTTGATTCACCGTGGCTTTCTCCTCGGAGTTTCCCACAATAGGGAATCTCACAGTCTTGAATCATTAGGCAGATGTTTACTTGGTCTGTGGCTTGTTAAATGAATCAACTAATATTCTGGAGGCTGTTGAGAGCTCTTGAAAGACTGAATATGCCTAGTCTCATGCTGAAGTATTTTGTTGAATAATGAATGATCAAAGAATTAGTCACGATTTTGAGGAGAATGTCAAGGTGTAGGTGCAGGAAGTCCAGCTCACTGCGCTGCAAAATACAAGGCTGCATGTATGGAAACAAAGCAGATGAAGCACAAAGTGCCTCTTACCATGTGCTTCACAGAAAGAAAATGCATCTTTGTCCTTAAAACTTTCTTTAACTCATTGTGGTTTTATATGCCAGTAATTATATCAGAATTCAAATTCTCAAGGTTTTGCTGTTAAAAGTGGGTTTTAATTCAGAAGCTCTTTGAAGGAGAGTTGCTGCTTTTCCAAAAACAAAAACTAAAGAAAATACCTGCCATAAGCATAGATATGAAAATATCACTAAGGCGCTACCTGCCAGCTAATTCAATGCCAACTGATGACTGTGTAGTCATTCAGCATTTTTAACTTTGGATGAATGCTGTGGTAGTTTTTGCAGTGCCAAAAAGTACCCCTGGAATTGTTGATCTGCTTAATCAGTGTAATTCGTGGTCAGTATCTCACAGTGTACTGAATGACTAAATATTTAAGTAATTATTTTAAAGTTATACTACAGTTAAGAGCATCAGAGCTCGAATTTTGTCATGCCCTAAGCAGACACAATTCAGCTGAAACTTACACTTTTTTACTCCTGTGGAGTTACTGTTGCCAACACCGTGTCTGATCTTGGCCTGCTTGCTCAAGTAGCATTGCTGGGATGATCCAGAGCAGTGAGGTTCATCCTTTTTGTATCTAAGGAGCTGTAATTATTTTTGAGCAGTTGTGCAGATGTTGGTGTTGCAGTTGAGTCTACTGTGGAAGTTCTGGGGTACTTTCCCCTCTCCTTCAGGAGGAATCCACTGACCCCTGTGTGCGTGGGCCTCACGTTGAAAACTGCTCTCCTGTATGATGACGTCTGTGAACTTTTAAGATAAATGTCAATCAGCTACGCAAAGAAAGGTTTCTAAATGCTATACCGTGTGCTCTGTCTACATCTGAGCAGTTAAATACAGCTCAGGGTCTTCAGGAGAAGAATTTCTGTAGGAAGCCACAAACTGACTTTGTTTTGATCTTTTAAAGCACTTAGGCATGTATTTATTTTTGAGTGTGTCAGCACTTCTGTTAATGCAGCGAGACTATCTGCATGTTGCAAACAAATGCTTGCTTAGGCCTTCAGCTAGAGCATTCAAGTAGCTCTTGGTTGCTCTGTGTAAGTGTCCTCCTAGTCTTCCATAGCTTTGCTCTAAACTTTGTGGAAACAGGATGTACTGAATTTGGGAAGGATACTACCCATTCTATGGCTTCCCCCAGACCCCTTGCAAAGAGTCATTTCAGTCATGTCTGTATCTCTGCTTGCCATTTTACTATTCGGTATTTGAAGATTCAGAATATGGCCTGGATGATCTTCGCAAATACTGTTTACTACATGTTAATGTATTTTGGCTGTCACGCAAACAACCCTGTCTTAGCTCCTTCAGCTTTAAAATATACAATTTATTTGTCTTGTGGATCCTAACTTGAAGATCATTTGAGGTACTAGGAGAGGAAAACTTTTATCTTGCTCATTGTCTTTTAGGTTTAGCCATCGTTAAATTATGTAATGAATAATTTGGTTGTAATTTTTATGATTATTACCAAATATTCAAAACTGATAAAAGCGAAGCACTTAAGCACTAACTTAAGTATTAAGTCCTGCTAGTACAATTTTACAGGATAGGTCTTTCTCTGAAAATATGAGGGAACAAGCAAAGAAGTTTGTGTAAAATACGCTTTTGCAGTTGTACAAAAAAGAGCAGACTTGGATTATGTACTTTATCTAAAGAATCTAAATGTTTTTAATCAAACGTCCTCCTATAAGTTTCCCATCCTCGTTTTGCAAAACAGCTGACAGTTCATCTGGAAAACAGATTTCTGTTACGCATCCATCTACTGTGGTGACAGCACCTCTTTACTGTATCTCTGTATATTTCTTTTTTTTTTTTTAATATGAAGAAAATTGATCAGATGTATTCCAGTTTAAGCTTTTTGGGAAGGATGCTAATGAGTGTTATTGTTTCTAAATGTTTATATTGTGGTAATGTTGAGTGGCCTCTGTTGTATCAAGTCACAATACAGCACAAACAAAAAGTTTATAGACTCAAGTGCCACTATTATCTCTTCCCAGCAATTAACAGTAATTCATGAGGAGAAACAGTCTTTAAAAAGCATTTAGAAAGTAAGAACAAATTCCTGTTGCAGCTCTGTTAGTGAAATCTGGAGAAAGTTGACTACCTTCTGAGGATTTCTGCCATGCTATACCAATATAGCTGAGATGGGAATGTGGGTTTAGATTCTAGATATAGACCTCTGTGAAGTCTGGTGACTCAGAGCAGACTCAGAGCAGCTGGCGTGTGTGGTTAGGTTAGCAAACTGCGAGCGTGGAATAGGGCTGGTGTAGAAAGTCCAACAGCCGCGCTCCTTCGGTGCTGCTGCTGCTTCAGGACCGAAACTCTGCAATGCAAATGCCTCCAGAACGGAGCAGCGTCAAGGCTGGGTGCGTTCCCGGGGAGTAGGGTGCAATAAAACTGACCGCGCAGTCTCATCCAAGCTGAGCAGAGGGGAGAGAGCCTTCAGGTTTTATGTAAGCGTGGAATCTCGTACGAGATTCAGTGCACAAACCAAAACAGTGGCTGTTGTATCCTGAGCAGCAGAGACACTAACCAACCAACTGGTGCGTTGGTGTGACTTCCAAACTGGCAATCTAGGCACTTTGTGTACTGCAAAATTTACCGTAATGGTTGAAATAGTATCCCATTTGTCTCTCCTTTGTAGTTCCGCAGCAGCCATGGGAATTCGTTTAAGTGCACAGGACACAGACGGTACAGGAAAGTAACAGCCAGATCTTCCATTGGCTGAAATCTCGTGTATTTTGTGATACATTCTGTTGGGTGTTCCAGTGTTTAATGGATGATGTTAGGGGAAATGTGGAGGTGTGGCCTTCAGGTTCTTGTCAGTGTAGTAGACAAGTGGATCATGTCAGAAGATAAAACTCCTTTAATTGGTTTTCAGTTTAGCTTAGTGCATGTTAAAAGTTCATGCATATCAGAACTTTGGTTAGCACTGAGAAAGGAGGAGTGTCCTGGTTTGAGGTCAAAGAGGACCAATTTTGTAACTCTACTTTTTAGGTAGGCCTCTTCTAACTGCTGAAATTACCAGCATGTTGTGCAGAAACTGTTCGCTCTTGGAGTGGTCAGACCCATGTTTATAGCTGATGCCAAGGCATGGGATGCAGAGAGGCTCCTGCTTATACTTATTCCCATAACACCCAAGGGCAGCCAACTTTGTTATGTGCCATGTTGGAGGGTCGGAAGCGGAAAAGCGCAGAGGGGTGGCACCTGCAGGGAGGAGCAGACAAGACAGGTGACCCAAAACTGCCCAACAGGGTATTCCATCCCATCTGCCTCATGCTCAATATAAAAGCTGAAGGACCAAAAGGGTCAGCTTCTTTCTTCAATGGCTGGTGTCCGAGGAGGACTCTGTTCATCTGCCTTTCATCCTGAATCCAGATCCGGAGTATAGCTCCCGTCCGTCACTGAGTCCAGTCTGGGACTTTACAGTGCCAGGCAGTGACGTGATTGTCATCCTAGAGGTGTGATACGATTTTCTATATATTACATTATTTTCTTTTTATTTTATTTATTTATTTCTATTTATTTTATTATTTTATTACATTATATTCTTTACAAAGAAGTTTAATTCCTTCTAAACTCACAAGTGTCTCTCTCCTGCCTCTCTTTGAAGGGAGGTAGGGGAGAGCATCTGTTGTTTGTTCTGCCTGAGTGGCCAATCCGGCCCAAACTACGANTCATCCTGAATCCAGATCCGGAGTATAGCTCCCGTCCGTCACTGAGTCCAGTCTGGGACTTTACAGTGCCAGGCAGTGACGTGATTGTCATCCTAGAGGTGTGATACGATTTTCTATATATTACATTATTTTCTTTTTATTTTATTTATTTATTTCTATTTATTTTATTATTTTATTACATTATATTCTTTACAAAGAAGTTTAATTCCTTCTAAACTCACAAGTGTCTCTCTCCTGCCTCTCTTTGAAGGGAGGTAGGGGAGAGCATCTGTTGTTTGTTCTGCCTGAGTGGCCAATCCGGCCCAAACTACGACAAGGAGAAGAACAGATTTTTGAGATTTTGACTTGGAAGAGTGATTCTTAATGTAGGTTTTTACTATGAGACCATTATGCACAGAAATAATAGCATTTCAAGTGAAAAATGTGGACCTTGACTAGTGCTGTGACTAATTGCTCATTTTTTATGACTAAGGAACTTACACCCTGGCTTGTGCTCCAAGGACTACTGCAATAGCGGTTACATTTTGGGAAGGAGTTGTCCAGGTAAATTGTCTCTATACGTATGTAGGTTACCGTCTGCTGAATTGTGTTACACCATTTTCAGTATAATGCTATGACTGACTCCCCTTGTAACGTAAGAACCTACATATAAGCCTGTATGTTATTTAATAGCTTAATGGCTCACTTTGCTAATCCAGCAAATTCTGAAAATTCAGTGTGCACAGGAAGGTGAGCTCTGAGTGCCAGCGTAAGCTGCTGTCATCCTGCTGTTCTTCAGGTCTTGCAGAAATTGCCAGCCACCTCAGTTTGCCTGAACAGAGCTCCTAGGACTGCATTTCCTGTCTTTTTGTCCAGGTTCGTCTCTGCTCACAGTATTAAAAAGACCTGCTTGTTTATCTAAGTTTCTAGTCTAGGAAAAAAAATCAGTCGAGAAGGGAAAAGTAGTTTAAAAATCTGAATATGAAATGTATTAAAAGCAACATTTGAGACAGTTGAGAGTATTAATACATCATTTAAAACACTAGAGCTGCTAGCATAAGTTACAAAGCATTCGGTCTGCTGTCACAAAATTGGAAATTTTAATATTTCCGATTAAGAAGGGATTACAGATTAGGAAAAAGCATTTACATTTGGGAGTCGTCATTGCTTGATATGTCAGATAAACTTTCAGAATAGCCACTGGTCCTGCAGGCTTTATCCTCTGCCCTCTTCAGCTCCTTTTTTTGGTTTTAATGCACATTTTCTCTGAATTCATCAAAGGCGCTATGAGAAATTTTAGATAGGGTGGTCAAATAATCGTGACCTGTCCTACTGACGCCGACAAAAAAGTAAGAGAGTGTCATATGGGGAAAATAAACATATAGGGCTGGCTTTGAAAGCAGAAGTCCCTCAGTTTGCAGAGTAGCGTATTGCCAGCGTGCCACAGATGTGCACCACATGAGCAGACAGAAAGCAGTGTGAGGAGTCTGCATTCATTTTACGTCTGTCCCAAGGTGAATGGTTGGAGCTATTATGGATTTATGTAGTTTTGTTTACGGCTGGCTTTAGAAATAGTTGAGCGCGTTGGGTTTTTTTAAGCCTTTCACAGGGAGGCAGCTAGCCATATTCCCTCCCGCTAAGGGCTTTTACTCCGGTCGGATTAAAGCTGTGTCTTGAACTGCATCCTTAGGGAGAATCTGAAAACACTGGTGTTTTAGAGGCGGTGTCATCACACCTCTGCTTGGCAGGCAACCAGTCCTTTGTTTTGTTAATTTGGAGGTTGCAGAACTTTCTTCCTTTGGAAATCTGCCTCCGCCTTTCTTTGACTTAGTTAAAAAAATTAAAAACTGCAAACATTGTATTACCAAATGTGCCTACTGGAAACATTACTGGACATGTGTGAGCGCTTTCTTTTCTGCAGCGGAACTTGACGTTATCCTTTAATATTTTGCTAGATCTTGCTGCTGTCTCTTTTGTGTTGCTCTTAACCACAGGAGTCTGTTTATTTTTTTAAATGTGCTGGGCCAGAACAGTGGGTATTCTTGCCTGAGAAGGAGACCTTGTAAATTATTACTGCAAATAATCTTTTAACTTAGAATATAAAGTTAAGAGAAGACTATTATGCAGGAGCAGCAGAGTAGGCATACCTCATGTGACTCTGGTAAGTACAACGGCCAGCAAAACCCTCTGTGCTTTTTTGGCACATCCTTAAACCAGTCTGCGTTTGTGTGGCAATATTACTGTAGTTTAGCAGCAAATCGGAACTTGTGTGCTGGGGCACTCTTAACTTTTTCTAATGTTTCCACTGGGTGGTGCTGCAGGAATTCCTTTTTTTTTTTCTTTTTTTTTTTTTTTTTCACTTGAATCTGCATTTCCCAGAAAGACGCCTCTAAAATATAATAGGAGGAAGTCCTGATTTAGAAAGTTTTTGCAGTTTCAACACAATGGAAGAACTCGGAGGATGCTCTGTCAGGAAATGTCCTGGTTGCTGGATGTGGAAAAATTACCAGCATTCTCTATCATACACGGTCAGTTCCCTAAACTGCACTGGGTACGGACTGCACCATTAGTTTGATTTATTACCTTTTACAGAGAAAGTTCGGCATCAAGTTAAACCAGGTATATTTACACACTTAGTTGTGAGCTTATTTTTTCAAGGCCAGTTAAATTAGCACTAAGATCTCCTTTGATGAGTATTTGAAAACTTTCTGAGTAAACAAATTGATATTTGTTTTTCCTTCTTTTTGGCAGAATCGCTAACTTTTCACCAGCCACATCCTATTTATCACCCCTGAAGCATCTCTGTTGAGAAATAAAGTGTGAGGACTGACTCAGACTTTTGCCTTGTTCTTTCAAATGTTTCTGAGCAAACATTTGGGTAGATTTGGCAGTTGTCTGTAACCTCTCATGATATACTCATTGTTATACAGATGATTTTTCAGTGGAAAATTTTACAGTTAACTGATTTTTTGATTATTCTGGACAAGTTTCTTTTCTTGATCAGCACCCTTTTGCTTCTGTAATCAAATGCAAAACAAGTGTCCAATAATTTTATAGAACCTAAAATCTAAAAGAGAAAAAACAGCCTAGAGGATTTGTAAGCTGTTAAACTTTCCATGTGGACATTCCCTTTAGAGCTATGTTAAAAACGTATATAGCTGAAACAGCAAGAAACTGCCTTATTTCATATTTTTCTCTAAATATACTCTTTGATATTTGTCATTATGGAATGGAATTGTTTTGGTAGTTTCCAACAAAGGTTTTTTTAAAACTCACATAATGGTTTATTAATATAAATATTAATATACTTTAAAAATTAGTATGGTTTAGCAAAATCTCAATTTCTAGTATTGAGAAATGGTGGTTAAAAAAAAATGATGTCAAAAGAGTCATGTTCTTTCACATGTTAGTGCAGCAGTCGTCTCAAGGGTTAAAATGAACCTGAGACACTTAGAAAAATAAAACCAGAGCTGCTGTTACAAACTGGGACAGATGTAGGAGGCCAGGTTTCCTGTGGCCCATTTTCCAGTTTCCTGGCTGCAACCTGCAGAAATAAAGGAAGCCGAATGCTAACGTGAATGAGAAGCTAACAATGCCCCACGTCATGCTGCTCAGAGAAACGTGCTGTTGGCCAGAATTAGGATACAAAAGCAGTAAATGGACGTACAAAAAATATACACACATTTTCCAGAGTAGTCGAAAAGGGGGGGGAAAAAAAAAAAAGAAAAAAAAGGTGCCTCTTAAAGAGAAACGCTGTGTGCTTGCAAAAGCACACACTTGCCTGTAAGGGAAATGTAAGGGGAGGTGTGTGCCTGCTGTGGTGGGGCGTAGGAAAAGGAGCTGAATCTTTTGCAGCTGCTTTGGCTACAGAAGGAATCGTCAGTTTCTTCATACGCTAAGGGAAATTAATTTCCCTGCCCTCACTCTGCCTCTTGATCCTTTTCGTGTACGTCTCTGATCACCTTCTCTCTGTGACTACCTATAGCGCATAGTGCTGGCTAACACCTTTTATGTCTTCCAGATTTAATTGATCTCCAGCTGATTTTTTTTTTTCAGGCCCCAGGCTCCCCGGCCAGTCTGTCCCACTCAGCTGTCCCGCCTCTGCCCCAAGTCCCATGAGCTGGTGTGTAGCTCAGAGTCCCAGATGTTCCTCTGTGGACCCTCGAAAGCAACAAGGAGCTGGTTTTGATCCTAATGCCTGGAGGATTCCTACTTTTAGCCTTCAGAACTTGTTCACGCTGATTGTCCAGGATCAGCACCACATCTCTTTTACTCCAGAAAGGCTGGGGGGGGAGCTAACAGAGTGGGGAGGAAGAATCCAGGTAGGAAACCTGGAGTACGTGGGAGAACAGAAGATAAGAACACAGCTGTAACTGTTGTGCTGAAGCTAAGATCCTCTGCAGAGGTCCTGAATGCTTCAGAGCAGCTTTCCAGTTTTCTGCCTTTTTCTTTTAGCTTTTCCTATGCAAGAGTCCTACATAACTTAATGCCCCAAAGAGTATCCTACAGTTCACGTCACAAATCTTTCGGCTATTGATCTTTTTATTTAGCCAGCTTTATCTCCGAGCCTCCTGGTTTTCTGCTGCCTGAATTGAAGATGGCTTGCTTATTTGTTTTATTTTGCCCAGCAGGTTGGGGTTTTTTTACCACAATGCCACTTCACTGACATTTCGTCACGTGGAATTTCCTATGTCTTGGTCAAAAAAAATGGTAATGCAGCTCATCAGCACGTGTATTCATACGTCTTAACCATTTCTAGTGTAACTTGCATTATGTTTTCCTAATCCTTTTTCATGCTGGTAGGAGTCAGTCTCCGTACACTAAGGGGCGTTTGGGCCCCTCACCTAAGTGAGGAGTTTGGACACCCCCTTTACAGGAAAATCATCTCTCATATGGGATGCTTTGCCCTGTGGCTGTCTCTGTCCTTTTCTATTATTCTTGTCAGGCAGAGCTTACGGTGTTGACTTTGCTGCCGCTTCAAGTTTAGGTATTTCCATTAGTCCCTTAATTTGGTTGAAATGAATAGGGGCAGTATTATCAGCACAGATATTCTGAGTTGCCTCCTTCCCGCGTCAGTCTTGGGTGTAAAATTTGATGTGTGGAGATCACATTGTGTCACAGCGATTGTGCTGTTGCTAGCCTTTGAGGGGAGGGAAATGCTTGTTTGAAAGAATGTAAATTGGTAATGCAAAAGGTGTTAGTGTGGTTACCTGTCACAGCTGCCTGAGAAACGGACTTTCAGAAAACTGGGTCCTGAAATATTCTTTTGCTGTCTAACACAGCATTTCCAAGTATAATTCCTTCTAGCTATGCCAGTGATTATTTGCATCAGAGGTTGTGGAACTGATCACAAAGTAAAATTACTAGGCTATTTAGGTCAGGTCAACCTAGCAAATTTTGTTTCATGGCTTAGAAAATATTTTTGACTGTCAAATGCATTGTATAAATATTTAAAAAATGGTAAGATGGCAAAAATACATGTGTTGAAGTTAATGGATGAAAAGAATTACCGGACTCTTTTAACAATATGAGTTTTGATTAGGCTTTCTGTGACACAGAATATATGCTTCTTACATAGGTTGCCTGTCTCATTCTGCACCATAGATGGATGTCACTGTCTAAATACGTGATTTGTTAAAAACTATTTTTCTTCTAATCTGTGTAATTCAGCATGTGGTCCCATGTATTATTTATTGCCCAGCATTCAAATCCTGTACTGAGCACAGAAGAAACAGGAATATTTATTATTACTATTTAATATTAATAAATAATTGAATGAAATGTGAAATATATGCCCTGTAGGAAGTGACCATATCCTAACATCCATTTCTGTCAAATTAAGGAGAGAGACTGAATTCCTTTTGAGTCAGTAAAAATTCAAAAGAATTAGAAAATATGTAAATTAAATACAATGTTTTCTAAAGACTTCTGACTCCCCCCAATCATAATTTTTAATAACTTTTCATACAGGTAGCACACTTTTCATTAAATTACATGTCTTGTAATACATCTGTCATGTGATTCTTTTGCTCCACCACTCAAATGGGGCACGTGTTAAAGCTTAGTACACTGTGGGGGCCACATTGTCCTCCCAAGAGGTTAGTTAATACTTTCTGGAACCCCAAAATGATGCACATAGAGAAAAGCAGGTTAATACTTCTGGTGAGCTGATTGGAAATGCAGTATTTCACATCAGTAAAAAAAATCCTGTCTCCGCAGGATCTTAGATTTTTTACTATTCCCCCGCAAATCGCATTGTAGAGAATAGAAATGAGGCACAAAGATGAACGCCAATTTACTGAATTCAAGGTATTTAAGCTTTTACGTCACCATGTATGCTGAGCACAGAGCTTCTGTTGAAGGTAGTTACCACTGCAAATATTCAGTGCAAATCAGACCTGAATGCCTCAAGTTGGATGCTTAGAAGAAAAGGACCATGCAATTAACGATCAGCTGAAAATGTAATTTGCATGATTTGCCTCACATAGGAATCATACACGTACAGTTGTTACACAAGCAATATGGGAAGTTTTATACAGGAACTCGGTGGCAGACCGATGGCAGAGGGATGGAGCTGTTTGAATCTCATTTTTGTATGCGCAGACTTGGGTCATATCCAGCAGAAGATTTGTGCATGTAGCACATTGATGCCGAATTCGGAGCGTTGAGCAGGTCCTTTATAAAGCCAGTTCAGAGCTATGTACTTGGAGAGCTGATGCTAAGGCAAGCAGGGTGGTGAGGAGCTGCCTAAATCTAATCCCACCACAGCCATCCGCCCTGGATCCAGCACGTGGAGTGTCTCAGCAGGTTGAAGAACTGATGAACCGCTTTGAAAAAGGTGGCAGTAAGCTTTTGTATGCTAACCTGATGGAATTCACCTCTTCTTAGTCCCTGGGACAGATAGTGTGGAGTGGGTGCTCCTCTAGGGTGTTCTCACCCGGGCTTGCACTGTTCCTGCGTTTTGCATTGTGCCCGTGGCTGAGTCACCATGAGGCCCACACTCAGTAGGGGAAATGGAATCCCAAGCTGTTTACATTTTATGAACGGTAAGCATCAGAAAATGGGTTCGTAATGGAAAGTGTCACGCAACGTTAGCTGTAGGTTACCCCGTGAGTGGCAGAGGTGAATAGGGATGGAGGAGATTGCAGCAGAATGTGTATCCCTGTGAGTTCAGTTCCACCAGAACTCTCTGAAGAGGCATCATTGCTGATGATCTTGTTCTGGTCTGAGATAGAACAAAGCCAATTTTCTCTTCAGTAATTTTACTTTTCCGTTAAGTCTCTTCTGACAGTGCTCTCTGAAATTAATGGCATCTTTTTCGGACAGTGTCTGCTTCTAGCAGTGATAAGACCTGATGTTTGTAGTTGATGCCAAGGCATGGGATGCAGAGGGGCTCCTGCTTATACTTACTCCCATAAAACCCAAGGGCAGCCAACTTTGTTATGTGCCATGTTGGAGGGTTGGAAGCGGAAAAGCGCAGAGGGGTGGCACCTGCAGGGAGGAGCGGACAAGACAGGTGACCCAAAACCGCCCAAGAGGGTATTCCATCCCATCTGCCTCATGCTTTATAGCTGAGGGACCAAAGGGGTCAGCTTCTTTCTTCAGTGGCTGGTATTGTAGGACTCTGCCCACTCTCCTGACTTCGGTCCCGATCCGTGCTTTCCTCAGTCCAGATCTGGAATCTAGTTCCCATCTGCCACTGAGTCCAGTCCCCAAGCTTGCCAGTGATGTGATCATTATCCTGGGAGTTTGATATTTGGTTTTGTATAGATTTGTGTATGTCATTATTTTCCTAGTAATATTATTATCTTTTCTTTTTTAATTGTTAATATTTCATTATAGCTGTTTTAGGTTTATTTCAACCCATAATTCTCTCTCCCTTATTCTCTCTCCCTTCTCCCGTCTGGGAAGGGAGAGGGGTTAATTGAAAACATCTGTTGTTTGTTTAGTGGCCAGCCCAGCCTAAAACTTGACAGATCTGAAGGAAGATGTAATTTAAGGTCTGGATGAGAAAATTGCACCTCTGAGGTATAGTACTGTTTTGGCTAATGGCATGGTGGTGGAGTTTGTATTGGTGCTTCTATAACTCTCTTGCATCTTTAATTTCCTCAGCTGAAGTTCCACTGACAGGTCGTTGTAGTGTGGGACACCTCTGCATACTTCAATACCATTTTGAAGAAAGATATTGATAAGTTACTTCTAATTTTCCAGAGCAAAAACGTTCTATTTGCGATTTCTTGTTCGGAAGAGTTGTATGATGCAAACTGAAATTATGCAGAGCATCGCTGTATAATACAGTAATGTACAGAAACTAAGATTATTTTAAAGTAATATGGCTATGTATACCTATACATGTTTAGTGAAGTAAGTTGCAAAATTTATAAATATTAATTAAAAAGTATGTGTATATGATGCCAGATTAATAGGGATACTTTATTAGCTATGATGTTAAACAGCCCGTTAAATTTGTTAATATTTGCCCAGATGGTGCAGTTTAGAGGAACTTTTTGAAGACTGTAAATCGAGTATATGACTTTCAGGTATATTTAATTCTAGCTATACTTTTTTTTTTTCTTGCCTTACGCTATGTGGAAAACAATTTGTATAAAGTGATGAAAAATGAAACGAAGCAAATGCAAGCCTTTGAAAGAGCCAGATCATCCATATAGGCCGTTCTGTTTCCAGGATACCTGACAATCCTGGGAGCCTCTGCTGTCTCTTGAAGGTGCTGTGTAGTTCCTGTGTTACGCAGCTGGGTGTCAGGGATAGATATTTTTGTCCCTGTCGTTCAGGCTGGCTTCTCAGTTAATTAGGGAAATGAGGCTTTGGCGTGGATAATAAACCACTCAATTCCGCAAATACACTTGTTTGACCAGCATACTTAGAAACTATTTGGACCAAAATAAAGCTTCAAGTTCTGTTTTTCTGCAAAACTATTGACAGCGTTCTGTAGTATCTCTAACTTCTACACTAGTGAAGCTCATGCAATTTATTTCCCTTCATACTGGTGCAGCTTCTTCAGCCTGGACCTTGAAGAGGTCCACCTCCCTCCTGCTGTACTGCTCCCGGTGGCAGATAGTTAGAAGTCTTGTGCCCTCTTGTGGTCAACACACCAAGGGAAAAGTCCGGCAGGAAGCCTGGCATTTTCTGATCGTGATCATCAGCTTGTTTAGCTGCCAAAGACAAAAGTATCCATGGTTACGTGCACAAAGATAAGTCAAGTAATAACTAGCCCCATTAGCACCATAGTCAGTTAACCCAGTGATGCCAGCATGTTTAAATTCCTGTTAGTTAGGCATAACATTTCCAAATTAAGTATCGGGAGAGGCTGAGAAAAAGTGATTTTAATACAGTGTTAATATGCTAAGGCTGGTAATGTTGTTGAAAGTGAGGAAAAAGCTCGTTTTGTAGTTCTGTAGTTTAAAAGGTCAATTTTAGCTACGTCTTCATTACAATAATAAATTCTCTTCGGTGGTAACGCTCCCAAGTTTCAAGTTGTGTATATGCCTGTGCCAAGTTGGAATATTGTCATTCTTAAGTTTATCCTTCTATTGCAGTGCCTGAAAAAAAAAAAAAAGGTTTATTCTAGGGAGGGCTCAGTAGCACAGGCAGTTAGCAGAGAAAAAAAATATTCAAACAACCTTCAGCAGAGAAAAACATTCAGACAACCTTAGAAGTGAGACTCAGGCCCCGTTAAAAATATTCCTAGTTCTCAGTTGTGCATATAATAATGAAAGGAAAGATCCCCGTTAGAGAAAGGTTCTGGGTAAACATCGCTTGCTTTACTGTGCTTAAGTGTACTGAACTTTCAGCATTTCTGCAAAATAGATAATATCTAATATCTTCTGAGCTATTTGATTTGGCAAACAGAAGCAGCAAGAGCCATTTCAGGCCCTGGAAGAAACAAAATATGTAAAGGCCATATCACACAGGGAAGGCGAGTGCGTGTGGTGGGAGGGGGAGAGTGTTGTTTCTGGTCCTCTAACAAAAGGCAACTGCTCTGGTCTTGGTCTTCCTTTTTCCTCCCCTTCTTCACAGTGGCACATCTGAATGAGTTCAGTATGCTTCTCCTGGCAGTAAACAGCAGCTTTTCAGTGCATTTCAGTGGAATGCAGGAATTACCATTCCTTCCCCCTCCTCTCCCCCCACCATCTTCCTTTGAAGGGTGGTTGCATACAGTGAATTGAAGACGCCGACTGGAGATGACCCTGTACCATGTGAACTATATGGGCAATGCTTTTCTAAATATTTACTCTATTTTATGTGTCCTATCAGAAAATAGCCGTGAAAAAAATACTGAAACGGGAGTGCAAGACTTGTAGGTCTTGTGGGTGTTTGGTTGTAAATGATACAGCAGGTTCCTTTGCTCAGTTACGTGGGATGACTCCTACAGAGAGCTTATTACTGAAATGTGCACTGGGGGGAACACCTGCTCCCAAATGTTTTTCACACTGTTGCTCTCCTTTGTCCCTTGTAGGTATGGAGAGTGCAATCACACTGTGGCAGTTCCTTTTGCAGTTGCTGCTAGACCAGAAACATGAGCACCTGATTTGCTGGACGTCTAATGATGGCGAATTCAAGCTACTCAAGGCAGAAGAAGTGGCTAAGCTGTGGGGACTCAGAAAAAACAAAACTAATATGAATTATGACAAGCTGAGCCGGGCGCTCAGATACTATTATGACAAGGTAAATTTTGTTATTCTCATGCCGAGTAAGAAAATAGAAACACTACCATTTGATATTTCGCCTTTATGTGGAAGCTTTTTGAAAGTTCCCCTAACTTGTTTTTACAACAGACAACGCTGTTGAGAGCGATCATGGTGAAGGTAAGAGGGCAGCTGAAAGATGCAGAGGAAAACTGTGTATCCCATTTCCTGAGGAGGGGAGGTCTTGACCTAGGTTTACACTTACTGATGCTTTCATGTGTTTATGCATTTGGCTTCCTAATATTTTCTGTAGCTTTTGACAACAATAAAATAACTGTTGATAACAGAGAACCGTTTGATTATTACCAGCCTGCATAGGATCTTCTGGAATGCAGGGAGGTGGTAGAAAGCAGTAATACTGCAATGCAGCAGGCAGAGTGGCAGCTTTACCAGCAAATACCACCTATGTCAGAACAAGGAAAAGACACACAAACCACCCAGCAGCGTAGAGGGTGGGGTTGAGTTTCCACAGTTTTCATGGAACACATCTTTGGGAGCACAGATCCTGTTGGCCAGTGTTTTAGCTAGTCTTGTCTGAGCTTTCTGGTAAATATTTTCTACGATTGTATTGGGTCCTCATTTATTAGCTGGAAATAGAATGCTGAAACACTTGTACTGTTCTGACAGTGCAGTATTATCTCAGCAGGATCTCACTGTAACTGCTCCTGTTACTGCTCAGTGTTTCTAAGAGTTCAGAAATTTTCCACTATGTCATTTTAGGACAAAATCAGTGTTAGCTTCAGCAGTAGTCCAGATTGTATGCTGCTATCATTTAATTAGCAGCTATATATATGAGAGAGCACTAATGTGATGCCTTACTGGATGAAAGTGCAGAACAAGAGCAGCAAACAGAGGGAAAAGCAGCTGGTCAGATGGTGGGTGTCAGAGCTGGGGTATGTTTGGGTCTATTTGTCAAGGTAGTCATCTCACGCTGAGCTCATCTCGGGTGAAGACTGTATTTGTTGTAGAATGTTAAATTTACTCCCGCTTGGGCACTTACCTTCTGGGTATCTCCAGTCAGAATAGTAGAACACGTGCTTCGGTAGGGATTTCTTCATCAGATTTTTCTGCTGTTGCAGTACCTACTGAATTTTGCCCCTCCTTCACGGATACATCTGTTGAGGTTTGATAGAACTATTAAGACCCGAGGAGTCAGCACAGTTTAGGCAGCAACCTTATAACTGGCAAGCTGTGTTTTTTTGTGTGCTCTCAGAAGCTGGCTACAGGCAGATAGTGTAGGCATACAAGTAGTGCAGAGCTGTTGACAGCTCTACTTTGGATCTCTTTATTTAAAACAAATCTAAAATAATAACATATGACTATAATAATCTGGAATTATTTAGATTGCTCAATTTGCATCTGATTTTCAGACATCATGAGCATGTCCGCAGTCTAGGAGAGATCAGTAGAGGTTACCGGTAGCTAGCACCTCTGAAAATAAAATTTCTGCGGTATAGTGGGAGTTCATAAGGTCACTGTCACTCTCGTGAAACCTTCACTGATTGATGTTTAGTCCTTGGTTCTTATTCTTCAGCATGAGGTAAGGTGGCAACAGTACAACAGAGAATGCAAAAATGAGAACAGGGAGTAACCAGGATATGTATTAGATTGCTATAACAGAAAGATATTTGAAGGGAATCTCTCAGATCTGTCAAGATACTAGAAGGAAAACACTGTAGAACACAAATACGGAGGCACTAAAATATCTTGCATATTCACCTTTCCCAGTTTTAGACTCCAGCAAATTCAAGGAGTTTCCAAATTGCTTCTCCAGCCTCTTTTGGATGAACATTATATTGTTTTTACTAATTAGTATTAAATCTTTTCAGGATTAGTTTCCCTTAAATGGATTTTTTAAAAATAATATGTCTGAATTAATACGTTTTGCTATTTCCTATATTCTTGAAGATCAAATATTAAAAAGAAGGGCTGGTACAGATTTTCTGTATTAAAAAGGAAAACTTCATAGCCATGCTTAGTGGTCTGTTCTCATCTTGATTTTCACAAAAAGCAGTGAGGTGAGATTATACAGTGAGTAACACCAGTGTTCAGCACAGTTTGCTGCCTGCACAAGGCAGAGGAAACTAGATATTATTGCCAAAGTAATCTTGGAGTACTGTTGTCTTGTATTATTTGTAGTGCACTAATTCTTGAAGGGCACAGTGGCACGGTGTGCTCTGCAGTCAGTCTAACACAGCAACCAAAACCCACGCTGATTGCAAATTAAATTTGCACAATTTGATGGTCAGATTTTTTATTACTTACATTGGAATTTGGAATGATTCCTTCTGCTGCTGTAAGAATTTTTTTGTTTCAGATTTAGAGCTCTAAGTTCTACAGTCAATTGTTTTTAGTATTTTGTCCACTAGAAGTCAGATTTTTCCACTTAACATCTTTCAAAGGTGGCTTGACTGAGAAGGCACAAAAAGATTCAGAGGACAGCGAAGTGGCTGTTCCAGGCACTTGGTGTGATGAATTCCCCTTCACTAAGTGCTAAAAAGGCTTCTGCTCAGCATGGGGAAGCTCGCTTTATTATATGACTCCAACTCCTCTGATTATAAACTTGACTGGGATCAATGCAGACAGAGTTCGTGCTGGTGAATGAACAGTATATCTAGGCAGAGCCCAAATACACAGTTAGTGACTGAACAGACATTGCTTAAAAACAAGGGATGAGATATTTGTAGTTCTTGTCGTTTGAGGTCTCTCTGATCTCTTCAAATGGATGGGATGTAATGGCTCCTTAGTTGTGTCTCCCTTTCTTCTTTTATCCCTTAACCATTTTTTTTAACCCTTGTACTGTTTTTGGTTGCCCCCCTACAGCACACACACCCCCCTTTGTCATCTGCATTGTCGCAGCATCTGCCAGAGGAGTGGCTGTGCAGTTTCTTCACCAGGGCTCCAGCTGAGCTGATTGCTTGCTGTTCTTACAGCTGCTGCCTTGGACTGTGTGCCCTCTTCTGTCTGCAGATTTTATCTAGGTGTAGCACAAGGATTTTGGCCATTTTTGCAGGAGTTCTGCAGCCCAGTGCAGCCCAATGTCTAGCTCCTAGACAGAAAGAAGGATAAGCTCTTTCTTCCCTATGTATTGTGACCAGGGTTTGAACACCAAACCAAACCCATGGCTGTTGCTGTTTGAATTGAAGGAGTAACTCCTTTAGCAGAAAATGGTGGGAGCTTCTCGCTGTCTGTGCGGGTGTGGTGTGATGTGTCCTGTTGGTTCCCAGGCAGTGGAGAAAGGCAGATTATTAGGAGAGCGCAGAGGGACAGGGAAACTTGCTGCAGGTTTTGAGGAGTGAGAAATACTGGTGTTAAGATAGCAGATAATGAATCCTAGCAGGCTGGCAAGGGGCGCTCAGCAGTAGGTTCAGTCCTAAATGCTTCCTCTGCTGTCAGTTCAGTCTATGCTGCATAGCACAGACAGGGAAGAAGTCGAGGAGGGAGGGAAAGGCTCCTTGCCATTCTTATTTCCCTCCTGCAAAACAGAAGGGGAAGGGCTGGTGAGGTGAAGGAGCCTCTCAGACCTTTCCAGTCCTCTCCCCTGGACCATTCACCAATTTGTGGGATAAACCAAGAGCAGTCTAGGCCCTGAGGTAGCCTTAAGGACCCTTCTGAGATCCTTGTCCCCTCCCTTGCTGTTGGCAGTGGCGGATGTGTTGGCAGCTGCATGTGCTGGGGCAAATGGGATGCGCACTGGGCAAACGGGATAGACGTGCTGCAGACTGGGGAGTGGCAGCAAGAAAGGCAAGAGGCAGAACGCTGGACAAGACTTCATCTGGGTTGTGGAATTATCAACGGGGACTTCTCTACCAATGACCCAAAAGATCTGGCAGCGTGTAAGTTTGAGGCAAAGGGCAGTGATTTTTTAGAAATGATGGTGGCACATGGGATGGGCCTGCCTTTCTTGGGCTGCCCTCTGCTGCTCCTGCGTACAGCTGACACTAACTGAGCTACTGCTTCATGCTTTCTCTTTGAAATTATTCACCGTGGAGAAATACAAACTGATCACAGGATAAATGGAGGTTTATGAGCTCTGCCACTTTGCTTGGGGGGAACACTGGCTTGTTAAAATTCATCATCCGATTCATCTGAACTTAAAAGTAAATTAATTCCAGTACTGGAGAAAAATAACACAATTAGGACAAGTTCCTTAGCCTGGCTTTGAAAGTAAGCATGACATGCTGTTGAAGCTGATGGCTAGATTTATGTCAAATTCAGATATAAAGCACCCCAGGAAATGTCTTGATTGCAATTTGCTACCATGATTCTGGTTGCTAAAGGTTTATAGATAATCTGAAGATTTTCCATTTCCTGTGTCGTTTGTTACCTGAATTCCCCTCCCCTCTTTTTATTTAATGCATTTCCCCTGTTGCCTCAACAGAGCAGCAAAACAGATGACAGATAGCACTGAGGAAAGGCATCCTGCACACTCTCTACCTACCGCTTGAGCAGCATGTCCATCATGTCACACACTTCTGCCGGTCAGAGATCTCTTGTAATGCTTTCAGGCAAGGAAACCCTTCCCGTCTATTCCCACGCAGAGCACTTGAGCTTGATGTGTAGAACTAAAAACCTTTATAAGTAGGATTAGTATATTTCTTTTTGTTGAAGCTGCCCGGTTACTTTGTTTTCCTGATAGCTGTCATGACAGATACCTTCTGGAACTCTCTAGAGGTTTCGGAACTACTATAGGTCCCCATGAATATTTCAGGATGACACCACAAGAGGGAATCCAGTCAGTTTTCCCCATGAGGTTTTTTTTGAGGGAAGGGGGGCAAATCAGGAAATTACATGCAGATTCCGACATAATAGGATGTAAGAGTTGTGGAAGTCAAGCCCCCAGAAGTTAGGAAATGCAAGAATCACAGTTCCCTGGGTAACCTTAATGTTTGCATGAGTTATGCTGCATCTTTAATTACACACATGCTGTTTTGATGAGCAGCTATTCAATATTTTTACATCCTGTCTGAACAGTATGTGGCCCCAGGCTTTACTCAGTGAGTGCTATTCAATCTGTCTTACAAAGACAGAATAAATCATCTTAGTTTCACTTAATGGCCGCCCGCTTGTTTAGATGGGTTGGCAGTATGATGTATAGGATATAAATAATAAGGGGCTTCTTTGTGCTTGTTGCAGGGCAGGGGACAGAGCTGCTCAGGTGCTCTTAGGATTCAGAGGTGCCCATGGCATTCCCTACCCTGCCATACCAGGTCAGACCCAGTAGCTGGGTTGCTAGTTCCTATTCTTAATGCCCAAGCGTGGAAGAATTATTTTGGGAAGAGGGTCCCTTGCTTGGTCTGCTTACAGAACTGCAGGATATAAAGTGACATCGGAAACTATTATTTTACTTTTGGGAAGGTCTTCTCATGAGTTACCTCAGGGGAAATAGAATATTACAATGAAACAATAGTGGTATGATGGTGCTAGAGTACCAGCTATACATTTTGTAGTGGTACGGATAAGAGATGTTATAAGGAAATACTTGAAGGAGCATTAGAAAATAGCTTTATAGAGAACTGGAAGAAGCTTCTTTCAAGAGTGGTGTGTGGAAGTCAAGAAAGTGCTTGTCTGAAATGGCACAAAAGTGGTTATTGAGTGCTATCTTTATGGAAAGATGGGAGTAAATAATTTGGTACTCAGTAAGAGGTGACGGGTAGAGGAGAAAACCAAAGAACCACCCCAAAAGGAGTGACAAATAATTCACGTTTGATGTGAGGAGAAAGGGACGCACAGCGAACTGCAACAGAGAGAGCAGAGAGCCTGGCCAAAGGTGCCAGCCAGAGGAATGACCTTTGCTTTCCAGATGGAGGTGGGGTGAGGAAAGACTGAAATCCAGCTAAATGAGAGCCTTACGCTTCCAAAGATCAGTACAGGTGCACGGTCTAGCGGCACCTGCGCCTCCATCAAAAAATTCACAAAATCTAGCTTCTACACACACAGTATAATAAGCATAAGTGCGTAAAGTATGATGTTGACAGAACCTGCCTGCCTGCACACGCTGATGTGGACACGCACCCCGTTTTTCGGAGCAAACCCTGCAGCCACAGGTGCCTCCTGCCAGCTCACATACTTCAGGCATCGGAATGTGAGCAGCCCTCCCTCTGCATAGCGTTCCCAATAGCTGGAGGCAGCCTGGCTCCCTCCCCGTAGAGTCCTGTGAGGAATTCATAGCCTAAGTGTCCCTACACGTGTTGCATCCCTTGGTACTCTGGGAGACAGGGAATTTACAACATGTCCAAATGGGAGTTAAGTGCAGCAGCTACAGCTCTGGTCCTCCTCCTTCTTTCCCAAGCAGGGACATTTAGTACCTACAGACAAGTTCATCCTGCGCTGCCATAAATTTTGAGATCTCGGGCACCTTGATTATAGGTGACTTCCTGGGAGGAGGAAAAAAGTCTCAATCTGCTCTTCCTGCCCCTGAGGCCCCTCATCAGTCTGAAGTTCAACGAGGAACTGGGTTCTGTTTCCCAGCTCCGTCTCCTGAGTGGCTCCTGCAGCCAGCAAACTTGTTAGCTAACGGGTTTGAGCCAAGCCACTAAAATCCTTGTGTCGCACTGGTAGTACAGTTACACCTTAGCACTAAATGGCTTAAGCAGGGAGTAAGAGTCAGAGCTGATGAAAATAAACCACAAACATGATAGAAGAAATGAAGTCTGAGTTGCACCCATGTGCAGGAAAACAACTGGGAGAAAAGGGAAAAAAAATGGAAAGAAACCTGGAGGTTGTGCTGTTGAGATGGGCAGACAGCTCCTCTGTGTTTTGGGAGGGCTTCCAAAAGTAGTGGTGCCTATGTATCGTTGACGTTAAAAAAAAAAAACACCCAGCCACATTATAGCCTGGTTTAAACTGCAGGGGGAACCAGGCCACTGAGCCTTTGGTGTCTAGCTCAGCCAGCTGGTCTGTGGAGAAGGACGGGGGGAGAGACCTCCAGGACCTCCAGCTGGTGGTTCAGACCTCTTGGCTAAGGCTGGGCTTGGAGGTGCTCATCCAGCAAGCGTCTGAAGTGACGTGGTGAGAATGAGCCTCAGCCGCCGAACGAGGCTGATGCGCCGGAGCAGAGTGGGCAGTGCCGTGGCCGCTCCGTACCGGCAGCTCTCAAAGCACTTTGTGACGGGGGATGGTGGTGGTGGCCGTGTTTGCTGTGGTCACTCTTTGATAGACTGGGGGCAGTGGAAGGGATGCGCAAAGTGTTCCAAGTGAGGAACAGTCAAAAAGCCAGCAGAAGAGGGGCATTCCCAGCTCCCTGCCCTCTTCCTAAATGTCAGAGAGGGCTGTCTCTTGATAAGATTTTTTCTACTTAAGATGATGAACTGGAGCCCCTGCTTCTGGCCTGGTTGTCCAGTTCTCCTCCCCAGCAGCTGCACTGGCCCAGCTGTTGCCCCTTCCCCAGCAGCAATGGCCGCCAGCCACTAGCGCTCACTGCAAGCCTGCTCTCAGGGAATTTACCTAGGGAATTCAAACAACAACAACAACAAAAAGGCTAAATGTGCACATATACTTCCTGGCCTGCTACCAAGCAAGTGGTCTGGTCTCCCTGCAAATGTGGTCCGTGATATACGGAAGCCACCATTGCCCTTTGAAACCAAGGGCAAAAAACCCCTCCTTATGGTGGTGGTGGTGCCTGTCACTGTCTTCTGTGGTGTGAACCATTGTCTGCAGCTCAGAATGATTCTGACTGATCACTGAGGTGGTGGTAAAAATAAGCTGCTTTTTACCTTCACTAATTATTTGTCAAAAAAAAAAAATTAGAAAAGTCAGTGGCATTTCGGAGGCACTTAATTAATTTGTGTCATTATTCTCTCTTACGCGCTGATGGAGTTTTCCTCAGGCTCCACATTTGAGAAGCCTGTGAAGTGCTTGAGGGAGCTGCACTTGAATCCTTTTCATCTCCAGCCATCGTTAAGTGGGCCTTTGCTGCAGGCTTATAGAGTCAGAGGAGCTGAACTGAGAGACCTTCTTAAAATACAACTATATTTAATAACAGAGGAAGTATAAACTCACCAGCCCGTTCAGTTACTTTTTATAGCAATGTTCCCCTGTGCCAGTGTAAAAGTGCCACCCTTAAATACATTTAATCTTTTTCTGCTGGGAGTCACATTTTTCACGTAGGATCTCGGTTGATAGTGCTTGATGTAACAGTAACTCAAAGCTGCCAAGAGCAGAGGGGAGGGATTACTTTAAATTTAAAAAATACATATTAAAAAAAGAAAACAAAATGCAGTTGGGGTGGGTTTTTTTTAGTGTGTGAGTAGTTTGGAGGTTTTGCCTTTTCCAAGAAGAATGTGATATTGATAATGCAGAAAAAGTGCATCCATCCAACATGTAACCTAATTAGCACCAAAAAAAAAAAAAAAAAAAAAATCTAGGCCAAGCCCAAAGCCATAGGAATTAAAGCTGAAATCCTGTGGGCTAACTATATGTCCTGAAGTTTTGGAGTGCAAAAATAGGCATTGCAGGATTTGCCAAGTGGGTAGATGTGTGTACAGTTCAGCGTGGAAGAGAGTGCAGTTTGGTGCCTTTGGTCTGAGCTTGATGAATATAATTCTCCTCTTTGCTCCAGATCCCTGTTATCAACTTGGGAAACAACTTTCTCCACTTGTGCCACAGCTCCTGACCTGTGGAGCAAAGCTACGTCCCAGGGCTCTTTGTAGGATTAACTTTGTATTCAAGAAGGTGCCTGAATGAAATGCTAGGACATTCAGATCAATTAATTACAGAGTGCAGTAGCTCAGCTGAAAGACAGAAGAGGATCTGACACTCCAGTACAGACTCTTCTTTCCCAAGATGATCCTTGTTTTTGGGACAAAAAAAGGTGTAGTGCAGGCTCTGCAAGCACCCAGCACTAGGTGTTGTCCATACATAAATACAGATGATGTTTGTATTCCTTTTTCTTTCTTTTTTTTTCTTTCTTTTCATTTACAGTCAATTTAACAAATGTTTCCTCAACTGGTCTCAGAATCTGTGGTAGAATGAAAAACAAATCAGATTTTTAGGAATATTGTAAATATTTACATTCCCATATGTCCAGCAAAGCGGATGTCTGTTTGCAAGGGATCAGCTGGAGGTGCAGCAGATCTGCACTAAAGCGAAGCTTCTGGGAAAAGGGTTTTTCAGCAGTGACTTAAAGACAAACTCTCTACCAGGGGCTTCAGGAAGAGAGAAATCGCTATGGAAATCTCAGGAAATATAGTTTCTTGTCTTCCATAGCACTTGGCTTAGGGTGGTAAACGTTCCAGTCCTCTTCTAGGCCAGGCCAGCATCTGCTGCCATAAAATGCCTCTGCAGAGGAGGTCACATCGTGTTCTTGGGAATACTGCGCGTTGTGTTGGAGCAGGAAGCATGCCTGGGTTTGCAGTAAGAGCTAGGAATGGAAACGGGACCCTCATGAAAGATTTCAGTTTCAAAGGGAATCAGTTCTTTCCATAAAGGGGACACTTTTCCTGTGGCAAATATGAAGGAAAAAAGAAAGTAGTTCTACAAACCTCTGAGAGGTTTGGGACCTTTTTTCAATAATTAATTTCAATAGCTGGTTTAGACTGATGGAAGCCTTCTGACTGCAGCAGTGAGCATCCTGAGACTAACGCAGTCCTGGAGATAGCACAGGGGATACAGCAGGACACGAGTACTTTTCCAACCCATGCAAGTGATTGCGTTTGCCACAGACGTAGTTCATGACTGTTGAAAGAAGGACAGTCTCCATCAGCCTAGGTCAATCCTTCTGCACGTGGTCAGGAGGAGAGGGTAAATGACTGGACCAGGGAGGCTGAGGTGGTTTTGTCCCTTGCAGACATTCCAAGAGTATTTCCTGCTCAGGGTAGTTTGTGTCAGTTTTGGGAGGCATAAATGAAGGAGTTTGCCTTTGTTGTGAAACGTAAATGGTGGCATGGCTCGAGTCTGCAAGGCGGCAGAATTGTTTCTGCTGGAAAGAAAATACTCCCAAGCTACCGCAGAGGAAGCAGGAGGAAAACAGCCCACAAGTAGGTTTTTATCACCTAATAATGGTGAATATTTTAGGCACCGTGAGGAGCAGGTGGTCGTCACCCTGGCTGAGCAGAGGTGTGGGAATGAGCCAAGGATGAGCAGCATTAGGAGCCCGGCTGAAATGACCTGCTCAGCTTGAGGAGGGAGCTGTGTCCCCCCTACCCTTGTGAACCCCTTTGTTTGCTGTACTCGGTGCCTCTAAAATGCTGATCTTTCTAGCATCTGCTTTTGTATTTGCAGAACATCATCAAGAAAGTGATTGGACAAAAATTTGTGTACAAGTTTGTCTCCTTTCCTGAGATTTTAAAAATGGATCCACATGCTGTGGAAATCAGCAGAGAGAGCCTTTTGCTGCAGGACAGCGACTGTAAGATGCCTTCCGAGAGCAGGGATCAGCACAAGCACAGCTTGTCAGCACTGAAAAGCACAAGCCGCAATGAATATATCCACTCTGGCCTGTACTCCTCTTTCACTATCAACTCACTGCAGAACCAGCCGGACCCTTACAAGCCAATCAAAACAGAAAAACTGGAGGAGAAGTCAGAAGGAAACACACCAGCTGAAGAAGTTCGGACTGTTATAAGATTTGTGACAAACAAAACAGACAAACAAGTTATGAGACCCATGGTGTCGTTGCCTTCCACTTCCGAAACAGCAGCTGCCTCTGCTTTTCTCAGCTCCTCAGTATCAGCTAAAATATCTTCCTTAATGCTACCCAACAGTGCCAGCATTTCATCTCCATCATCATCTTCCTCCAGGTCGCCGTCTCTGTCTCCCACCTCACCCCTCCCTACAGAACACAGGAGCCTCTTCCTTGAGTCCAGTTGCCACGACTCAGATTCCCTTGAGCCTCTGAACCTCTCCTCAGGTTCCAAGGCAAAATCTCCATCTCTTCCCCCAAAGGCTAAAAAACCCAAAGGCTTGGAAATCTCCACCCCACCTATGGTTCTCTCCAGCACTGACATCGGTTCCATTGCCCTCAACAGCCCCGCGCTTCCTTCGGGATCCTTGACTCCAGCTTTCTTCACTGCACAGGTAAGACCTACCTGTCTCCTATACTCTTGCTTTAGCCAAGTATTCCCTCCGTGTGGCCAAGAGTGTTAGCTCTATGGGCCTGACATCATCCGATGGAAAAAAAATATCTCTGGGGAAGAGGAACACGTAGCAGAGGTCTGAAAAAAGGGTGGAAAGTAGGTTCCTCCTGGGGTTGCTATGTGAGTGTGGGAAAAGCCACCACAGTTCACAGACTGCCTGGAAAGATAACGAGATGGACAGCTCTTAGTTGACATGAGTGAATCACTGATCAGTTCAAACCAGCCTCCAGGTCTACAAAACAAACGGGAAAAAGCCCACAAGAAAACCACAGGAGTTTTGTAGGTCACGACTTGAGCATGTGCATTGTGGGATGCGTGGGTAGATTCCTCTTGGAGATACTGTATCCATTCAAACGGTGTGACTTTTTCCTTAGGTTTTAAATATGGAACAAATTAAGTGGTTTCTAAGACAAAGCTCTTAAGCTACTTTTGATTTCCAGGGTTTTACAGAGTATTTGCCAGAGCTTCCTTTCAGCGCAGACCTACTGAATAACCAGCAGGTTAATTCGTTCTTTTTAATCATGTATTTGTGGTGATGTCAATGGCGCGTTCTCATTTTCAAGCGAGTCTATGAAAAAAATCCAGCGGTTCAGAGGAGATGAGGAAATTCAGGTAGATAACATTCTGGTGTGGTCATTGGTGAGTTTTGTCTTACCCTAGCACTGCAAAATTAGACCAAAAAAAATCTAAGAGTAAAATTATCCCGATGGGGAATGCCCCCACCCTGAAATACAAGTTGATGCAAATACTAGCATTGAATGACACAAACTGAACAATAAATAAATAAATACAAAGGTGTGTGTTACAAGCTCTCATTTACTTCGGGCTGTCAGGATCCCTTCCCTCTTCCCGGTTTGAAGAGGTTTTGCAGGGATGACGCCTGCGGTGCAGCCAGGTGTCGGAGGTCTTTGAGCTGGCGGTGGGCAGCATGGCGTGCCGGCAGAGGTGACAGCGTTGACAAGGGCTCTCGGCCAGCACAGCACTTGTTCTTACTGAGCTTTTTAGCTGCCTGCGGTGCAAGTGTGTGCAAAAACACTGTACTTCAGACACACCTGTAAGCCACCAAGATAGGAAGTTGTGTCGCAAAGAAAGGGGATTTTGTGGGCCGTTATCTGTCATTTTTGACATCCTAAAGCCTTTAAGTGAAGTTATGTTTGGCAGGAGGAACAGAAGTGTGGCAAACCAAAATTGAGGTGCATTGACAGACTCTTATAACCTCTAACTGTGGTATAACCACAGTAAGTATTTTGCTTGTAGGGAGCAAATCTGACAAATAAATCGTATCAGATGCCAACCAGACACAATGACAGCATGAGTCATTACAAGCTTGCTTTAATCTGCTGCTGCCCCAAAACTCGGTATGAACAGAGATTTCTTTCCTCATTTTGTCATTATTTCCTTGAACATTTAATTTTCTCATCGATCTATAAACTGGTGTGTTTACTGCCCCTGGAAGACGTAGTGGTGAATTAGGTAGATGATTGTGGCCCTCCTTTAGTGGGATGCCTAGCTAAGGCCATGACGACTGTTATCCAACTTAATGCCATTACAAATCTTTTTTTACAGGTCATCCTGTCACGGAAGAGGCAGATGGCAGCCGTGTAGGGTCATTCCTGGGTCCATGTATTTAAACTCGACTGTACAGCAACATAGCTTTTTTCCCTCTCTTTTAGCCTTCTGTTTCTAGTGTGGATAAGAAGCACCCTGCATCCTAAATACGTGACCAAAAATAAAAACTATATAACTGTGTTCAGATAACTGTAATACCACAATCCAAAATAACTAAAGCCATAATTTAGGATGGAAATCTGCAGTTCATCCCATTATCCGAGGAAGAGCCTGCACGGTATCTCAAACAATCTCTGATTTATCAGGTGTAGACACCTGCTGCCATGGGGCAGGTGCAGAACAGGATTGTCAGACACCAGTTCCTGCTGCAGGAGTGATGTGAGTTTGGAGAAGGTCCTGCTGCCTGAGAGGGTATTTCAGATGGCTTTCCACTGTACCTGGAATGTGGAATACCCTCGGGTGGAGCCCTGTGGAAGGGCACATGATATGCGCAACCAGTTTCAGAACAGAAAAATGGGTTTGAAGATGTCGGTGTGTACCGTACCGTGCTTTGGTAGAGAAATGTCAGTTTTCCATTTGGTTAGCTTCAAAGAAAGGTATTTAGATTTTGTTCAGCACTTGCTTCTTCTACCGATTACTTATGCTTGTTATTTTTGTTGGCTCTCCCTTGGCCAATGTGGATATATAATTTTGACTCAGTCTTTTTCTTCAGGCCTCTGCTTCAGCATTTGTAACATTTACAACATGCGGTTTCCTTACGGACAAAGTAGTGTGCCTGCAGCCAGCATGTGCGTGGTCTGCATTGTATCCTCATACACCATCCAGGCTCCAGCACGTGCCTAATGACCTGGGAAGTAATATATGTCTGACAGCACTTGTCCGTTATCTGACAGCTGGAAGTGACAAGAAAGATTGTACTTACACGCATTCTTTTTAGAGAAGTCAGGAGCCATGAGCATCGTTGCTTAACATAATCCTCGCGGTGCAATGAATTATTTCTATTTAAACTCTTCCTATGCTTAGATTATAATGACATTTTTTAAGTAGGAACTTCCCACTGGGTTCTACATCTAATACCAGATGCACAGCTGCATGAGGGCAGAAAATGAAGTGACACATCAATTTCCGCGTGTAATTTAAGGATAGCCTGTGCTGTGGTGTTGTTTACACTTACGTTTCCTCTGGTGGTTTTGATGCTTGGCTGATGGCAATGCTGAGAACAAGCCTGGGAGGCCCTGTGCTCTTTTTGCATTAAATATTAACAGATTTGGAGGTTTGCTCTGGCTGGCTCTTGGCCCTGGCAGAACTTGCAGACATTAGTGCTCTGATCATCAGAGGACATGAGCTTTTGCTTAGCATTGTTGTTAGGCATGTTAATGTGCTTCCAAAGATGAATGGATGACAGCTCAGTTTGAAATCTCCTCTCTCTCTGAAGACTTACTTGCTCTGGTTGTATCTAGGTAGGAATAAACACCTCCAAGTTTTCTTCATTACTTTCAAAAGAACCCTCTCAAGAACTGCATTTTCAGTTCTGGATATCTGCAGCTTCTTAGAGAAAAAAATAAAGAACCGAGGCGTAGCTCATTGGAGCTCTTAGTACAGCTGTGCCCTTAGTTGAACGTTGTCGGGTCTTGCTGCTTACATCTTTGGTTTTAAGGTTAGTAGGCTCTTCTGTAAGTAGATCTCTGAGCATTTATCCTGACCTAATTCCG
The DNA here is from genome assembly GCA_013398295.1 of Chionis minor. Lineage (NCBI taxonomy): Eukaryota > Metazoa > Chordata > Aves > Charadriiformes > Chionidae > Chionis > Chionis minor. The sequence continues at coordinate 1,796,297 of VZSF01008264.1, forward strand.
TGTGTTCTTTGTCAGTCTCATAAATCCCCATCAATAGCCTCCTGCCCGTGGAGCGTCAGCTTGTAATGCGGCACAGGAAAGGTGCTCTCAATGGTGCTGCTGTTTTCCTGTCCCGTGAGAGCCCCGTGGTCCTGGGAAGAGGGTGTTTGTGAAGGAGCCTTTCACAAGTGCCTGCTTGTCAAGTACTTTTTCTCAGATGTCTTGACAAGAGCTGTCACTTGGTGAGATCGAGACAGAAGTTTTCTCCTTGCCAGGCCTCCACCCACTCTTGGCCCCTTTTGTCATCATCCAAGTATATCCAAACCCTGACCTCATTGGTATCCCTCTGACCACCATACCTGCTGTTTTAATGCATGAACACCGTTTGCTTTCCCAGCAGTACCATGTGTTTATTACTTCTTGGGACATAACTGTGGTTTCTTCCATGGGGTTTGGTTTTTCTGATCCACCTTCTTCAGCACAAGGGAGATGGCAGTGTCCTTTCCCTTCGCATTTCTCCATGAACCCCACCTCTTCAGTGATTCCTTAGAGAAATCATCCCCTTCAAGAGCAGCCAAGCTCTTTACGTTAAACAGCCTTTCAGACACCTTGGGACAGAATCACTGGGAGGACCATAATATTTGCTGTTCCTTGTCTCTCCCATCTCTTCTGCTGGTGCTAAACTAATTGTTTGACCCTGTTGTGAACTCCAGTGCAAGCAAGTCAGAGCAGGTCTGTAGTTCCAGTGCATTTGCACAGAGTCTCAAAGGCCACAGCTGATCCTTCAGGCACCGCTTTGCAAATAGGATGTCCGTCGTATCCAAAAATACGCGTGACCTGCGGTACCTGCCTTTCAGGGCCTGCGCACCGCAGAGTCCTGGCAGCGGGATGCGAGCAGTTGTGAAGCGAGACCCCTGGTTGTGGTTACCATATGTGGGAGTTTGTATTTCTGGCCTGGTGGGAAGGCAGCAGGTACCAGAATGCATGATGTGCCGGTCACTAGGGTGACATACTCCTTATCTTCTATCTTCTCTTTACATGTTTTAAACTCCGGACAAACTGATGCCCCAGTTTAGCAGAGCACCAAGGCACTTGTCCTACACAGCGAAACACATACTTGCTAAGTGCTCACTCAAATTACATTGAGTGCTTTGCTAAATAGGACTTATTTTGATAATTGGCATCAAGATTACTGGTGAGATTAACTCATTATGCCAAATACTTTGTTCAAAACTGTCACATCGCTTTCATGTTCTTTTCTAAAAAGACAAAAGAATAATTCATGTGATTCTTCCTTTGAATGGAGATTTGTATGTGCTTCATCTCTGCCTCCCCTCCAATTGTGCTTTAGAAGTGCTGAGAGCATTCCCCGCAATCCCTGTGCGCCGTGGCACTGGAAGGAGCCACCTCCGAGCTGGGAAAAACCTTGGATTCTTAATTCTTGCCCTTTTGATTCTTTTCAAACAATTAGCTGTGCTCACCGCCGTCCCTCTGGGCACCCAGCCCACACCCCTGCCTCTTGCCGCATCAGCCTGTGCGCTGGCATCTCCTCACATCTTCTCCCATTTTGAACAGGCACCACCAAGAGGAATAAACTTCAAAGGCCAGCAGCGGCCCTCTTGGCTCCACGCGTGGCTGCATTAATGCTTCAAAAGCTGCAGCCAGTTCAAGCAATTGCTGCCCTTCAAAAGGTAAAAACTAATTCTGAAGGAGACAAGGCTGTGTTTACAGGATCGGGGCATGCATACACAGTCGCATGAGTGTGGCTCCAAGAAACAATAACTGGGCTTCTCCTTCAGCAAATCTCAGTAGAAATGGACTCAATTTGCAGGCAAAGGAATATTAACCAGTATTGACCACTGCAGAGACAGGATGCAGGGCTGGATGGGCAGTTGCAGCCGGCCAGTATCCTCGGCATGCTGTACGTCTGAGTTCACCGGGAAAACGAGCCAGTAGGTGAAGTGTAAGACTTGAGGGGTTGTGACTACTGTATGGAGCTGTAACAACCAAGGCATGCATCATGGAGTGGTTTGTTTTTTTTTTTTCTCTTGCAGACCCCAAATGGATTATTGCTGACCCCAAGCCCGCTGCTGTCTAGCATTCATTTCTGGAGCAGCCTCAGTCCTGTTGCTCCTCTGAGTCCTGCCAGGCTGCAGGGACCAAACACTCTGTTCCAGGTAGGTCTTTCCAATGCACAGGTTTCATCTCTGAAAGCATGCTTGTGGAAGAGACATCAGAGGAGCATCTCCTCACATCCGTCTGGAGCTTTTCAAATAGTTTAAGAAAACACGGGAGCTGACGGGCACTTTTAAAGAGAGGCCCACTTACTTGTACCCTCTTTAAACCTTTGGCAGCTCAGTCAGAACCCACAGGGCGGTGTCTACTGCAGCAAGCACGCACAGATTGTATGAAGGAAACAGAAATAAATGCTGGATGCCAGTAAGAGTAGGTAATGGAGTGCTCGGAGCCTCAGGAAGAGAGTGCAGACCAGTCAGGGAGCAGCCGGGAGAATGGTGGAACATGGATTCTGGGAAAACCAAGACCAGTTTGGTTCTCACGCAGTAAGGTGGGTGTAGGTTTAGCCTTCTGTCTTAATGAGCTACTTCTCGCTCAGAAAGGCAGGGCATAGCTGTATTTACAGCAAGGGCACTCTGAACCTGAAGGCTCCATTTCCAGTTCTCCTGCAAATTATCCATGTGTCCTCAGCCAAGTTACTTCATGCCTCTGAGCGAGACCTCTCCGTATGCATGAGGAGAAAGGCAGCATTGTCCCCTCTCTCATGGGAGAGTAAAAATCTCAAAGTTCTATAGCGATGTGGTAAATAGAAAAGTTATAAGTAAACCGCGATGGCCACAGCACTCAGCTGCAGCATTCACTCGAGGCTTAGGAAGAGGATGGTGGGGATGGTATGAGCAGCTCCAGCTGTAGCTGCTGCAAAACAGCTGATTCAGTAAGTCACAGAAGAAATGACGCTGTTCGGCTGGTTAGCAAGAAGCACAAGCAGCTGATGGCCGCCCAAGCAGCTGAAGAGTACAGGAACGCCCCTGGAATGAACTCCCTGACTGCAGTGGAGGGCCAACACTGACACGGGGAGGGCTGCTGTTAGACAGGGCCCCTGTCTTGGTCTCTAGACCTTCAGAGAGACTGACTGCCCGACTCCACGGCTGGGCCGTAGCTCAAGTGCTCTGCTCAGGTACAGTCCTTGTCGGGGTGGTAAGTCCTTCTGCCTCCAGTGAGACAGCTGCGCACGGAGCCCTAGGGCTCCTTATTTGTGTTTCAGATAAATTAATTTATCCCTATTGGATCTTAGGTTTGTACATGTAGTTAAAAACAGCCAGACATTTCATTTGAGAGGGAAGTGTCTGTGCCATGGCCTGGAATGAGCTTGTACGGACACACGCTGGCCATCCCCTGTGGGACCTGAAAGCGAAGAGTGGCCTTGGCTCTGTCCCCTCTGAGAGACCCAGACGACCTTCTATAAATTACGTCTCATTCAGGCAAAGGCCACAATGACAAGTCTGTGGCGCATGAAACTTTAGCACCCAAATAGGAAACGGCAGCCACAGCTGAAGCCTGGCCGACCCCACCGAGAACTGCTGGGTCGTCCCGCGGAGGGGTCGGGGCAGGGCTGTCCCGGGGCTGGCTGTGCAAGCCAGCCCATGCTCCAGGCAGCTAGTCAGGGAGTGGAGGGAAGAGCCGGAGCTGCTTCTCAACTTGCTTCAGCTTTCACCTCATCCTTCGCCCTGGGAGTTGGAAGAACATTTGGTCATTGTTAGAAGAGTCTAAATCCTGTCAGCAGCTAGAGGCCGGGGCAGCTCTGCACCCCTGCCTGCTGGATTGCATGGAGGAGACATCAGGCTCCTGTATTTCTTTTTCTTTCAGGTGCGTGCTGCTTTTCACAATAGCACCACCGTGCTTGGCACTGCCTGTAGTTCTTTAGTACTAGTGTTTGTATAAGCACAGGGACCAGGATGGGATCCATCCGCACCCACAGTCCAACTAAGCCCTGGACAAGCCTATGGGAAAGTATGGTCACCAGGAGCCTGTTCATAAATCACAGGATAGTTTGGGTTGGAAGGGATGTTTAACGGTCATCGAGTCCAATGCCCTGGCAAGGAGCAGGGACATCTTCAACTAGATCAGGTCGCTCAGAGCCCCATCTGATCTGACCTTGAATGTTTCCAGGGATGGGGCACCTACCACCTCTTGGGGCAACCTGTTCCAGTGTTTCACCACCCTTATCATAAAAAAATGTCTTCCTTATATCCACTCTAAATCTATCCTCTTTTAGTTTTAAACCATTACCCTTTGTCCTGTCGCTACACTCGCTGGTAAAGAGTCCTTCCCCATATTTCCTGTAAGCCCCCTTTAGGTACTGGAAGGCTGCTATAAGGTCTCTCTGGAGCCTTCTCCAGGCTGAACAACCCTGACTCTCTCAGCCTGTCTTCATGGGAGAGGTGCTCCAACCCTCCAATCATCTTCGTGACCCTCCTCTGGACTCACTCCAACAGGTTCTTAGGTTGGGGGCCCCAGAGCTGGGTGCAGCACTCCAGGTGGTGTCTCATGAGAGCAGAGTACAGGTGCAAAATCACCTCCCTTGATCTGCTGGCCATGCTTCTTTGATGCAGCCCAGGATGCAGTTGGCCTTCTGAGCTGTGAGTGCACGTTGCCAGCTCATGTCCAGCTTTTCATCCACCAGTACCCTGAAGTCCTTCTCAGCAGGGCTGCCCTCAATCCCTTCACCCCCCAGCCTGAACCGATACTGGGGGTTGCCCTGACCCCAGTGCAGGACCTTGCACTTGGCCTTGTTGAACCTCATGAGGTTCACATGGGCCCGCTTCTCTAGTTTGTCCAGGTCCCTCTGCATAGCATCCCACCTCTAAGGCTTGTCAACCACATCGCTCAGCTTGGTGTCGTCCACATGCTTCCTGAGGGTGCATTTGATCCCACTGTCTATGTTGCTGAAGATACTGAACAGTACTGGTCCCAGGATGGACCCCTGAGGGATGCCACTTGTCACTGATCTCTGTCTGGACATTGAGCTGTTGACCACTACCCTCTGGATACAACCATCCAACCAACCCCTTATCCACCAAACAGTCCACCTGTCAAATCGGTATCTCTCCAGTTTAGAGAGAAGGATGGTGTGGGGGACCATGTCAGAGGCCTTACAGAAGTCCAGATAGATGACATCTGTAGCTCTTTCCTTGTCTGCTGATGCAGTCACTCCATCCCAGAAGGGTACTGGGTTGGTCAGGCAAGACTTGCCCTTGGTGAAGCCACGCTGGCTGTCTTGAATCACCTCCCTGTTCTCTGTGTGCCTTGGCATGACTTCTAGGAGGATCTGTTCCATGATCTTCCCGGGCACAGAGGTGAGTGCTGTTCTGGCACTGCTGGACACAGCTACGTGCATACTCCCTCGCAGGGCATGCAGATGCTTATTAATTGGTAAAAACCTCCCCTTCGATGCTTGTAAGGTCCCAGCAACTCACACCTCTGCCTATGCAGTCTTACAGCCCACGTAGAGCATCACTGAAATCTGCAGTCTCCTTTCACACAACTTACCTTGATATATTGACCTACCTGGAAAGCCTTCCCTTTGAAGCCGCACTGCTGTGTAATTAAACTTACTTTGATGTTTCATCATTAGTTTGAAATTACCACATAACTGGAACAGCGAGAGACTTGTGCAGAATTGGTTAATTCAGGAAAATGCATCCAAACTAAAGGACTACAAGCTTAGCTTGAATTATGTGCTAACTAAATTAAGCCTATTTTCTTGGTTACTACTGTATGGACAGCAGGAGTGAGAGGGTGTAGTCAAGTCCCAGATTCCCTCTGTATGGGGGCGTATGAATAAAGAGCATCGTCCCGGCCCCGGGGGCTACAGAGACAACAGGAAGAAGAACGGGAGAGCTGGGTTGGGGTGGAGACCAGGGGAAAGATGAACTTGTGACACGAGCATTGTTTGGGTCTTGGGCCGTAGTGCCAGCATGCCACCCGCCTCCACAGACGGCAAAGATCACACAACCCTCTCTTTGTTAGCTTTAGAAATCACATGAAACGCTTTGTAATTTACATGTCTCGCTTTAGAAACCGAGACTGGAAAAGCAAGAGCTTATAATCAAGTTCTGTGTTTTAATGAATCTTGGCGGAAGCGACGGACACGTTTCCTGAGGTTTGGTTAAAATCGAGGTAGCAGCCAGTCCTGGTCACACGCTGCTCGGCGTGACATTCAGCTGAACGTTGGAAGACGGATATCGTTAACTAACATCTTATTGGAAGAGTAATCCTGTTATAAGCAGATTACATGCATGTGTAGAAGTTGCTTACACCACAGTTGGCTGTTGAAGGACTGATCTGATAAGGGGTAAAAATACCTCCTAGACTTGAAGTCAGGAGCTCTGTTACTCAGCTCTGTCTCTCTCAAGCCAACAGAAACCCAGCACGGAGCGCTCGTGGAACCAGGCCTGGAGGCCAGATGGGTATCTGCCACTGGGATAATTCCTGCCGCATGCTGTAGCAAGTTTCTTCCACCTACTTGCTTTGCTTTTTCTCAGGTCAGATGTTAAGAGCTAGTCGGTACACGTCACTGCAGGGGAGTTACCGTCAGGATGCTGTCATGGACTAGGAATATACAGCTTAGGTATTGAATTAGTATTTTTTGCACAGCATTTCAGAAGCAGAAGGTTAATACTAAATTACTATGTATTCTGCTTCCCACACTGAATGATCCGGCCTATCTAGTTTACGGCTTCTCAGTGAATACAGAGAGAAACCGTAATTACTTGAGAGTAATTTTCCCCAGTTTTGTATTCCCAATTGTACGTTTTCTGCCCTGAAACTACATCTCGACTTTCACTTTTGCAAAGCTCTTTCCTGCTTAGCTTTTATGAAGGGCAGATGAAAAGCATGGATTTTAATTAATATTTTGTCGATTGAAAAACGTTTTTTGGAAGCAGACTGGATGGCAGAGATTGCGCTATAGTGTTCACTTTCCCAGGGTGGTGATGGATGTATTGTTCCGTGAATTTTTGTATAAAATACAGCCAATAGTAGATTTACACATCCCCATACGTTTCCAAACTATTCAGGTTTCATCCTCTGTTTTACATTCCTAATGGCTGAGGCAGGCGTTTGGCATATATCTTCCTTCCTGTGTAGCAGTGACAAGTCTTGAAACCATCTGGAGTCGGTTGCTAATGCTGAGTGCGTGCGCTTCTGGGCTGAACGCCTTGCGATAAGAGAGTCATTTTTACCTTTTGGCCTCTTGCAGTTCCCAACTCTGCTAAACGGTCACATACCAGTGCCGCTCCCCAGCCTGGACGGAGCCTCCTCTCCAGTACTGCTTTCTCCAAACGCTCAGAAATCCTGATGACGCCTCATCACACCAAGGACTTATTGGTGGATTTAACACTTCATTCCTATGGGGTAGTTTTTCCTGTGTCATGAGAAGGACATTGTGAAACCCTCTGTTAACTTTGGTTTGCACTTTTCATTACATGGATAATCTACTTTTATTATGTTAGCATTTTTAAACAGTGTTTATATATGAAAGTATATATAAATCTGTTTTGCATTAAATGAATTATAATTTTTTTATATCATAGCTCTCAAGTGTTGAACACTTCTGTTGTTGATGAAGTACTTTTCTTAATGGATCGCAACAATGTATCTAATAAGGATGTGAAGCTTCTTTTTAATCCCTTTTTCTGCGTATTATGCACTGTGCTTGTGTAAACTATAACCGGCTGTGCCTTCTTTTGCATAACGTCATGTAAATGATTTATATATTTTCTAGTATTAAGAGAAAAAGTTGAAAGACAAAACTAGTATTGAACAGCCCTATGGTAGTATTGCAGTATTTTCTCCACGGATAGGCCATATGACGCAGTGTATTCATGTAACTTTGTATTAAGTGCTTTCAAATTGTATAAAAATAGCCTTATAATTTTTTCTTTGCTGAAGTGAAAAACGTAACCAACGTTACAGTCAGGAGACGTGTTTAGGAGTAACAAAGCCACATTTACACGTTTGGGCTCACGTTCTTCTGCGGAGTCGCACGAGGGAGGAACCGGGCTGTGCACATTCATGAGACATTTCCAGCGTTTGAGAACGTTTCTGTAGAAAAGGGGACGTTGCTCAGCACGTGTCTGGCCTATACTTCTTACGAACTGTCAGCATTACGTCTGGAAAGACTGCAGGTATCTCTGCAGGCCCTCCCAGGGAATGAGGAGCATTCCCGATAGAGAATTTCCAGGTGCTTTGTTCAGTCGTGCCAAGTGCCTTCTCCTACTTCCCTGGAAAGATTATTCTAGCTACTAAAGCTCAGAAGGTCGCATTTCCCCTTCCCCCAAAGCTGGAAAAGTTACAGGACTGTAAATTAATGCCTGGTGCTTGTAAAGAGGCGCACTGTACACGCGGGATGTTTATGTATAAACATCTGAATTCTGGATTAAAAACCAGCACTGTGTTACTATATACTTGCAACTTGAACTCACTGGGTATGTCCTCTGCCTTGAGGTGATGACGGCTTAGTCATCTAAATGTCAGGTTAGGATTAGGCCAGACTCCCTGGCACCACAGATTCTAATCTTGGCAGGCTTGATGCAAATCTTCACTTTTCTGAGGTGGCTAAATTGGGTTGAATGCAGCTTTACCATTGTCGGGTTTTTCAGAGGAGACCTTCAAAAACCAAACCAAAATTGGAATCCTGTTTGCTACAGGTCATTAGAGCTTCTACTTTGCTTTCTGGCCAAGAGGCCGGTCTCAAGTCCGTTCTTTTTGAAATTTATGCAGCAAGTTGTCTGTTGATGTTCTGTTTGGATGCATTTCAGTGATGTGTGTGTAGTTAATTGTAAAGTGCTTTTGGATCCTTCAACCTGAAAGGTGCTAAATAAACATTTTATTACCGCAGTTCTGATGTCGAAAAGCCATTTTTGGGGCAGAGGTAGTCTGACAAAAGATGGTGGGAATTTTCCTCAGATCCAGCATTTTCCTATCCCGTTAATTGCTGCGAGTGAAACTGAGGAGTCGCTTTTGGTTGTGCAACCCAGGAGCCTGAGGAAAATTTCAGTGCTGATAAAGAGCGATTAGGTGGGAGACGTAAGGGAAAAGAATGAAACACGCGGGAAGTCCTTCACTTGATTCAGCGTTTTAAGAGCTCCAAGAGGTACCACCCTGTGGAGTCAAAAAAACCAGAAGATTTATTAGGCCAAATTTATGAGTGAAGGGAAATTCTTTACCAGGTAAAATCAGAAAAGGCAGCGTGGGATGCCTGGTGGGAGCGACTAGTCTAGTGGAGATTAAATCCCAAGGGGTCGCAGGGCAAACATTTCTCTCTCGATGGATTCCTCCCAGGTACATGGAATATTTTTCAGTAAGTTACAGAGAGAGGGGCAATTATCCACACTCTAGAGCCAACGCTCGTCTCATTTCGAAGAAAGAACGAATGCCTGCTTCAGTAAAGTCTCGCCTTGGACACGCCGGCATAGCTAATGGCAGAACAAGGCACAGAGATGAAGTGTTTCTCACCAGGAGTTTAAAAGCAAAGAGGGATACTGGTGAACATTTGGTCTTTGGCTTAGTCCAAAGTATCGAATACCACACTGCAAAAAACCCCAGATGAGCACGAGAGGAGGGGGTGTGTGACAGAAGAGATTCTTAAAAGGAAAAGCATCCAGATTCTCACGACTTTGTCTCTTCCAAAGTTTTACTAATAACTATTTACTTCAAAGGCAGACTTTTTTTCTTTTCAAAAGGCTCCACACACCTCAAAGCACACCCCCCCACACACCTCCCCTCCCACCCTCCTGCCCCTTGAGTGACTTTTTCTTTCAAAGACGGCAGAAAACAGCAATTCTGGGACAAAAATCTGTTTCAACCAATTACTGTAAAGGATCTGAGAAAATGCAGTAAAACTCAAGGGAAGACCCATAGAAACAAGAAAGTAGTGCTGCCGTCTCATCTTTGAGAGAATAAAAAACAGCAACAGGACCCATTTTCTTCTGCTAGTTGACTTTTCAGTTAAAAAAAAAAGAAAAAGGTTGTCAAAATGAAATCTGCCTTCCAAATTGGTCAATTATGTGGAACAAAAATTATTCCTACTGGGAAGAATTTATACAAATCAAGTCCAGCCTCTCAAGTCTTAACACTTACCTAAACCACTAGATTATTACGCCTTACGCTTCGAAGAAAATATTCTATTGGTAATTTTCTATCGGATTTTATTAACAGAGATCTTTTTACCTCTAGAGAAAAACCAAATAAATGTTTGTAAAATTAAATACTGTGAAAGCATCAGTATTTCTGCGGCGTGGAGAGCTCCAAGACAACGAGCCCGGGGAACAAAACTGGAGTTGTTCTCTCTTCAGTATCCTTGGTAGCAATAGCAATCTGATCATACTTGAGGGATTTTTTGGATAGATTTACGCTTTATTCATGCCTCAGCAATACAGAACGTTTTGGATATTATATAGGCTGGGTGCACAATCAGGCTATTTTTGGCTTACCTTTACATTGGTTTTTTTCAGAAAAGCACGTATCTACCAGCAGGGCCACAGCTGGGGAGCTTTGCCAAGGGATTGCACCCGTCTTCTGCCCTGGCACAGGTAAGCGGCTTCGGTTCCAAAGAAAACTTTCAAGGTGGGGAAAATAGCGATGGGTTGAGAACCAACTACAGAAAGAGATGGGAGATTTGACACAGGGCCATTACGTCAACAAAGAACAATTTGTTTTGTCTGAAGAAAGCTGGTCTCATCAGACAGGCACTTGCCAATCTGGAAGTGCCTAGGGAAGAAGTAATGAATTGTCAACAAGATGACTGTTTAAAGGGGGAACGGTCCTTTAAAACAACTACAGCATTTAAATTAACAGAACAAATCTCTGCGTCAAGAGGCTGTGCGGCCTTGTGCCTGTAGGAAGCCATCATGACCACCAAATTAATGTAGAAAAAGCTTAAGAATTACAGGTAGCGTTTTACAGAAGGGCATCACTGTACCCTTCTGATCCTGAGATTGTCTCTACATCCTGTAGGGCAAACACACACAGGTCACTCAGATTTAAGGATATCTCTACAAAGTCATCAGAAAAACCGCAACTTTTGAAACCCCTTTTAGCCCCAAACTGTAACTGCTCTTACCAATTAATACGCGAGTGCTCTGCCTACACGGACTACAAACCTATTTCTTGAGGGCAAAGAGACTGACAGCGTTAGTGAGGAGGAGTATAAATTTATTTAAATGAAAAAAGAAGAATGAACCTCAGGCAAGGACTCTGGAGGCATCAGCATCACGGCCTGCCTTGGGTGTGAGGTGGGGAGGCCATTTGTAGAAAAAGCATCCTAGAGAATTCCAGGATATGTTGTTTTTTTCTTGAAAGGTTCCCATCAGTTTGTGTTCACTCTGCACCAAGTGCGAATGAATAAATGTAACCTTAATTATTCCTACCACGGCTCCAGGCCAGCTGCTGCTTTCTGCAAATTAAGGAAAAGGATGTGGAAGAGGGGAACAAAAGTCTTTGAAAAAAAACCCCAAGCTGGAGGTGTGAAAGAGGAGGATCAGCCAGCCCTGATGCTCCTGGAGGGAGGTGTTGAGCAGGGGCACGTTGGAGAGGGGACAGGGAAGAGCGTTCTCCCCCGTTGGCAGTGGGCAGCGATGGCACTCCCATCAGCAAGGAGCCGTCACTGCAGCAAATGGAGGAACTTTTCCTGGCTCTCTGGGGAACGACGTGTTTCAAGGCAGCGCATCGGAGCTGAACAAGGCTCCTGCTGCATTAGGACCACGCAAGCAATCTGCTCAGGCAGGCCTGCTTCCCAAGTGACTCTGGAGGACATGCAGCCTGGACAATAAATTAAGCAGTTATTTACAATAGGAAGCACGTGCATATGGGTGCGTTCACACTTTAAGTTGGCTCAAAAATTACAGAACTTAAATGAGTGAAGGGATTTTAGGAAACGTGAAAATAATGGAAAATTATCACGTACATGTTTTTTCCCCTGACTTCAATCTTTTTCTTTCAGTTTTAACGAGAGAGGTGCAATACAGCCCAGGGAAAAGCACAGACAAAAGATTAAAAAGAATAAACCTGGAATAGCTAAACTGTAATCCCAGTTCTGACAACGCAAATTTCCACTGGGTGTTTTGTCCACAGATGGAAAGGCTGTACAGTAGGGATTCCAGAGCCCACGTATCTACTTGGCTTTTGTCCTTTTCAAAATCATCCTACCTGTTACAGCCAGAGCTTACTTTACAATGCAGCGATTAGCTAAACTCTTGCACGGTGCTTCCTTTATGTTTTATACTCTATACTTCTTGCCAGTCCCTTAAATTGGTGTGACGTGGATGTTGGTGAGACGTGTGGTTGTTGCTGACCCACACAGAGCCCAAATAATAGCATTCAATCTCTAACAGCCTGGTCTCTGGAAAAATGGGGGAAAAAAAAAAAATCTGTGAAAAGTAAGCATTCAAGTTCCTCCTAAAATTTAAGAAATGTCACAGTAAGGTTGCATTTGTTTCAAAGCCAACCATTACTAAGGTTAAAAGAAGGTGTGGAAACGCGCTAACAAGGTGCACAAATGATTTCAACTCTGCCCCTTAGTGACAGATAAAATGACCAAATATCTGTGTTGTCACAGGCAAGGTAAATTCTAATTTTTCTTCATTGTCACTACAGGCTACAGCTGTGCATTTGCATACCCTAATTTGTTTGGATTTCTCTCAAGTCTGACCTTAATTCTGGGTATTACCTGGGTTTGTAATAGTCAGCTTGGGGGTATTTACAACGTACATTTCATATATTTTGTCCTCGATAAGTGAATGTATTCTTAACCTTAAATCCGTCTTAACATTGCAAAACAGAAACAATGTACCTTTATTAAATTGACGAACTCACGCGCAAAGAACGAGTGAGCAGCCCCAAGAAGGCTACCTTGCAGTTTTTCAAATGATTTGCAAATACAAAGCATGGTGATTCTTTAATAACTGTTTATTTTAACTTTTCATTGCCCAATTCAGGGATACACTCTGGCTACTTAAACGCTGTGGTGAAGCAGCACAAAAATAACACAGCCGTGTCGAGATGCACATTCCACTGGAGCATTGCTGAGCAGCTGGTTGTGCCCCCTTCCACCTCCCAACGCCGGCCTGCCCTGCGAATCCCCGTCCTCCGCCCACCCTCTCTCCCCCTTCAACCTCCACCTGCACACGCGCGCCCAACCTCATCGCCACCTGCCTCCTTCCTGCCTTCCAAGCCCATCGTATCCCTCCACGCACCTACCCACGCACCGCGGCATCCCTACCCTGGGGTAGACGGGATACACCGGGTATCTTCTACAAATCACTGCTTAAAATCAGCCACAACTCGCCGGCCGTTTCTCGCTAACCGATCACTCCTCTTCAACCCAAGGCTGGCTCTCATACCAAATCTTGAAAATCACCCATTTTTTTAGCGACTGTCCGCTTGGTTTTCGACACGGTTGAGGTCGTCTCCTGAAGCGGCCAACACTCCCTACAGATCGTGGGGGGAGTGAAACCAAGCCCGTAGTGCCCGATGCTGTCGGACAGGAGGCGGGACACCAAATTGCATGAAAAAGGATGTCAGAGAAATGCCCGGCAACTTCAGATGCGCTGACTACTGCCCCAAACAGGCAGCAGTCCTGCTGATGCAGAAATTGCAATTATAGATAATTAAAAAAAAAACAAACACAAACAACAAGAAACTGGCTTGACCACAGATGCCAAGTTTCTTAAGAAACACATTCTTTAAAGCTACCTCCTAATGAAGAAAACCAATTCACTTGTAGGTCCTTAGAAAAAAATCTCTTTATAAACAGAGTGCTTTAATTTTACGGAAGATCTTTTCACCTGTAACAAAAAAGCTGAATTCCTACTTAAAATGGAAACGTCCTTTTGTTAGGTGCAACTGAACCCTTTCTAAACGTATTAACGCACTTCATTTTACCAATTAAACCTTTAAGTCCTTTACTCATTAATGCCACATTATTACTTGTTCTTTGATGACCTATAAAATATTACTGTTCTAGAAACGCTAAATCCCACAATTATCCACAGCGAAACATTTACTCTATATCCTCACTACTTTTGTAAAAAAAAAGGAGATGTTCTTCTGATACTTCTTTCTTCAACACCATCACATCTACAACGTATTTCCTACAAAGGTAAGCAGTATAAAATCTAGATCAGATCCATAGCAACTATAAAAAAATATATAACAACTATTTCAGGACAAAGGTTTTTTTTCCATCAGTGCCAAATCTGCCTCTGACACAGGGGTAACGCTGCCGCTGGCACCCGCAGGAGACCCAGGCGTGTATCCCAGACACGTATTGCGCTCCTAGACCCAGGCAAGGCTCCGGGTACCGTGCGAGGCGCAGGACTTGCTGGCCAATAATCGGGCTGTGGACCGTGTTTACGACAAGATCCTGAACGGCCTCGGCCGCGGGCGAGTCACTGCACTTTTCACTGCCACTACTTCTGCGCTGCACGAATGAATAAGCGGCCAAAGTTACAACCGAGGACTCCCACAACACACAGATCTAGCTAAACGTTTCCAACAATGCCCCGAGAACCGCCAAGTTCACTTAAGTCTGTATTTTTAACAACACAGGGCCTTTGTTATTATAAATTTCAAAACAAAACCAAAGAATTCCACATAATATTTATACTTTCAAAAGTACAATATTAATACAGGTCGGTCAGTTAGAAATAACAGCAGTTTGTTAGGTCTACAAGATTTAACGTAAAACCGGTTTACAAATGCTGAAAAGCAGTAGTGGTCCAATAGTCACCATTACACATGAATTCCTCTCTTCCAGAACATTAAAAAAAAAAAATCCCAATTCAAATTTACCAGTATCAATGAAATATTAATAAAACACCCCCAAACATGCCACAATCACTATTCACAAATAAAGTTAAAATGAAATATACAAAAAATTCACTTAATACTGTTAAATAACAATAAACTACAAGATTTCCTGAACAGAAATGGTAGGACCCCTGAATGTTTTACAGTGAATGTCAGGAAAAATTAAGTTACCTATGACTATTTTCATGATATACCAGCCAAAGATTTACATGACCATTTCAAAATATACCAATAAAGATTTACAGTCTCTTTAAGATGCACTAAACAAATAAGTTCATAAAGGTGAACACAAATGCTTAAAAATACTGTAACCATCACCAAGGGTGTACTTATGATACTCACTGAGATGCATAAGCATAGTAGTAACATGTTTACTATCTCTGGTAAACAGATAACATCTAAGATCTGAAAAACTCTCTAAGTTCCCATTGTAAAAGCTCTGTAGTATCGTAAGTTCTTATCAAGTACAAACTCGCATCTTTCCAGTTGATTTCAAGTGAGTAATGCACAAATGGGAGAGCAACAAGGTGGGAAAAGTGTGACATTATTCCCGTGTTCTCGTAATTAGTTGTCCTGTTCCTCTGTAATGAAAAGATCCTAAATTTCAAAAGTAAGCCAGGGTCCAACGTATATGAATCGTCTTTTTACTATTTGTATTTCTAAGTTAAAAACAAGGTAGAAAAGTCATTGCTTCTGCAGGCCCCATGTGCACAACAATGTGCAAATATCTTATGCTGGAGTAAGCCTGACAAAATTTATTATCCAGTCTCCATGCTCTAATTTATCAACAACTAACGTAGGATCTGAGAGCAAATAATAGTTACTGTTCACTTGTTTGAATCAACTTTCACACCATGTGCTTCTCAAAAACATAATATGCATTATAATTGTTCAACTATTTCAACACATACTTCCAATGTTAAATAAGGAATTAAGTGCCATGAACTTAGAGCATTAAAGATGGTTCACCTATAGCCAAGCAAAGCTATGTTTACATTCCAGGAAACACTGCAGTTAAGAAATACAAAAAAACCCCGCAGCAGTAGAACATTTTATGAAGAGAAACAGATGCATTCACATATTATAAAGCCATTGCAACTTCTTCAGCATGGAACTGTTGTGTTAACTATACAGACAGTAGTTATTTAGCAGCAATGATTCCGCAATAAATAATGCACTGTGTTTCTCAGTCCTGCACAAAAATTGCAGCTACAGTTACATCAACAGCTGTAACCTACTGGCTCTAGTGGCAGAGGAGACCTTAAAACCAACTGTACAAAAAATTGTCACACTGTGACAACAAATATAAAAACATAATCTGCAGGTTGGAAATAAAAAGACTCCACTGTGAAGAGGACAGTGTAGACAAACTGCGATTCCAAGTCCACCAAACAGAGAGCACTGCCTTCAGATCCGAGTCCTTGAGTGATAGGATAGGCTTGGGCTCCACTCTGCATCGCCCGCTTTAAAAAAGCATGCTCTGCCTTCTGTTCTTCCCGTGTCCTGCAACAGAACACGGACCATGGTAAGAAACCAAAGCATTCGCCCAACAGACGATTCATTATCATCTACATCTTTTGTCTTCCTATTTTGAGACTAGCCTTTTCTTTGTGTTCAACCCCATTTCTCAGTTAAATCTTTCTTTTAACTGCTCTTCTGGCGTAATTTTTTTATCCTTTGCCACCATTCAACATCCACACAGTAATGGTTTGAAACTCCAAGACTTTCTCATATTAACAGTCTCCCTGCCCGTCCCTAAGTAACACTAACCTCCTCCTGTATATTTAACTTTTATGTCTCTACAGGAATCTGAGCAAATCACTCCTGCTATCTGTTTGAGTACATTCACACAGACCAATTTAACAAAGTGTTTATCAGTGTCTCTGGCGCAGCATTTTGCTTCCAGATAGGAGAAAAATCTCAAGGTTTCTGTACCTGTCTCTGGGTAAGTGGAATTTCGAAAGCCAGGGTCTTTTTGCAACTGAATCTCTTTTAGACTGAATATTGAAACACCTGGAATGTAACAAAGAAATTAATTCGCATCCAAACATAATTATGCTTTATTGAACAAAGTATATTCTTAATTACACAGTTTAGATAAAAAAATGTTTCCTATTCCCAAATATTTAAGTCAATCTATACCAGGCTTCTTTAATTGATTACATTTGAGAGCTTTTTGCAATGTACTTAGCTTTAATGTACTATCTTAATTCTCTGCTACTTTACTACTCCTCTTACTTTCAGGCAAAGTGTGTATTCTTGTTCCAAGACTTCTGAAGTATGCATGTTTCATGGCCTCTTCTGCTGAAATTCTCTTCTTCGATTCATACTATTAACATAAAAGGATACAAATGTGTTGGTTTTCATTAAAAAACTCTTTGCATCAAAAGGCAGATTTCATCAAAGGCAGAAACAGAGTTCTACTTCCTCAGTACTTCCTACCAACTCACCAGGACAAATTTGTTTTCATTACTTGTATTTCACACATGAAAATCTAACATATGTTATCTAAATCAGTATTATCAACATATAACAAGATTGCTAAATAGTCAAAATAACTACTGTAAACAGATGCAAGTCAAAAATATACTTAATCTTTATTTTTAGATCTAACCATTATTAGATGACAGGCTTCTGTCTACATTATGTTCTAATATCGAATTGCAATGAAATGTTATTACACGAGATCACAGAAGTTTTCTAATTCAATGGACTATGCTGCAGCGTTTTGCGTAAAATGGAACTTTAGACAACACGGTCTTCAACTGGTGCTCAAACGTCTCCTGCTTGGCATATGTGGACATTTGGACAACAATACAGACATTTAAAAAGCTGTATACAAATAAGAACAAAGTCCAAACAAGGACCACAAGTACTATTCCGACACAACGTGTGAATAGATGGAGACCTGATGTAGAATTTAAATCACAGGCCACAAAGCAGCATAACTCCACTCCACCTTATGTACTAAGAATTTTTAACACCGTGAAGTTACATTGCTTCTGCATCTACTCAAAGAATTAAGAGCTGGCCTTCTTCATCTTGCTTCTGTCTCATTTTTAATACAGATTAAAAGATTAAACCCACATACCACTTCACCTTTTGAATACAGTTTGCAAGATCAAAGTGTAATATTACACCTTGTCTTACTACTAGAGAAGCAGTCAGTAAGTTCACCGCTACACAAATTTTAAAAGTTCTGTTTTAATAGAGTATTTCACAAGAGATTTAGTTTTTTCAGGGAACTGCTAACATAGAACCAATTCTATTTTTACAAAAAGTAGTACAAGAAGAAATCAGTTCTGGAAAAAAAAAATCAAAATCAAAATCAAACATCAGGTTTAAAAATTCTTACAGTACATAGCCTTCCCAAAACTGTCATCCACTACAGACTCGGCTGCGTATTCCACTTTGAAATAGATCTAACAGATACTATAGCTTCTAACACAGTTTGTAAATAATGTATTAAAACTCTAAACTTGCACTTTTATGAAGTAAAGCCACAAAACACATCTTACTTGAAGGAACTTCGCTATCAATTCAATTCCTTCTGTGTCTAGCCTAAAAATAAAAATATTTTAAAAAATTAAAACCGTTGTATTGAACTATACATACAAAAGCAAAATTGCATAGGAACTGACTTAATTAAATGGTATCAAACCTGAAAACTCAATTTAAACATGGAACTACTTTCACCTAAACAACTTTTCTGCATGTTAATGTGTATACATACAAGTATCAGTATCTCAGAACAAGACTATCTGAAAAACACTGGGGACAGACAAAACCTGAGCTTTCGATTGTGACTTAGTAGGTTGACCTGGATCATTTATTTTAGCAAAAAAAAAAAACTATGGGGTTTTTTTTGTTTGGTTTTTTTTAAAGCCTAGCTACTCATTCACTAGAAGGACACAACGTTAAGATCTTTTTTTCCAGAGTTGATAAAAAAATGTGGTAGTCTTTGTTATAAAGTTTATTTGCAGTAACTGTGCAGACCCTTCAAATTCCTCTTGAATACTTTCAAGAGACTGCTCAAGAAAAGCTTGCCATTTTAACAATGGGCCTATTACATAAAAGAAGAGAATTTGGGTTATTTACAAAATGCTGTGTGAATACTGCTACTATGCAATAATTATTAATTGTAGTTTATAGTTCTATAGGCTGTTGTGGAGCTGTGGTAGCTTGAATTATATTAGACAAAGTCATCACTTAGTACCAGGATTATGCTTTGCATTACTATCTGCCCACAATAACACAACTGAACTGTAGTTTTCCAGCATTCAGTAGCAGACCATACTTGGAAAAATATTCACATTTACAAATATGCAAAGCCACTGGGACGCATATTTTCTATTAATAAAACAAAAAGTACCTTGGTGCATGGTTGATGAGGGGTTGTGGTTTATACTTAGGAAAGTTGTAGTTTCTAAATTCATCACTGGAAGAAATGCCTGGCCATGTTTCTTGACATGGGGTTCCTGCGTTTAAAAAAGCAACAAATTCAACTTAAAAAAACGTAAAGAAACAACTTTGACATAAATAAGTATTTAATCCCATCATTTAAATAGGAAAGAAAGGGAAAAAAAAAATCAGTCAATGTTTATAGATGAAGATCTACAGTTCTCATGCAAAAAGTCTTTGGAAGAACATACATATAGCATTAACATTACTGCTAAAAGCATCCATTTACCCAGAAGTCTGAAAATTAAGTGCAGTTCATCTTCAACAGTTGAACCAGGAAAAAGAGGCCTTCCTGATGCCATTTCAAAAAATATGCATCCAACGCCCCTTTATAAAAACAGAGAGAAAGATAAATTGGAAACAATCCAGCAATTTAAGCTTTCAGCTCTTAGAGACTTCTGTGATTTCTCTTCAATTAAAACAAATTATTAATTGTTAGCCACATGCTGCTATTAAAAAATATTGTTTTCAAAGATACGTATCAACAAAAGAACTGTCAAAGACTAAATAAGCCTATGTCATAGCTGTATTATATCCCCTTCCTTCAGATGTCAAGTTTATCAATTATATTAAAGTTTATAGTAAAATACCACATTATCATCTCATTAGGAGAACATGTTTGGGTTTTTTTCCCCTACACTGTGGGCCTAATGCCTGCTTACTCTAAGCCACAGAAAGGTACTCTGCATTTTCCCAGAGAAACAATAGTACCTTCCCTGTCTGCAAATCCTTTCTCTAAAAATCTAACTCATCTGTAGCCTTCAAAAATTCAAAGGATAAGTATTTGAATGCTACTATATAATAAAAAAGAATTCAATTTTTTTCAACTTGACTGAGAACAAAAATTTAAATTGGTCAAAGCTATACAAACCACATGTCAATCTGAGTTGAATACTCTGAAGATCCAAGGAGAACATCAGGTGGTCTGTACCATAACGTCACAACTTCATTAGAATAGGTCTTTGTAGGAACAGATTTCGCTCTAGCCAATCCTTGATAAAAAGGGAAATAGTGTGTCATGTGCTGAAATATTTTTTTGCATGAAATCGACGAAGAATGTAAGAGCTAAATCAACCTTATTATACTTGCTAAATACCTTCCCGCAATGTTCATTAAAAAGCCCTAATAAATACATTTCTACAACTTGTGATTTGCCTCTTAGTATTTACAGCAATCTCATGATCAGCATTTTTAAGGACAGAAGCAGGTAAACAGATCAAAAACTGGAGTAATCCTATAAATTTCATTAAAATAACAAAGCATTATATCAACGTGACACCTCCCACCCACGAAAACCCTTCCACACTATTTCCATTTGACAATTACATTGCAAAAATCAACAAATGAGTAACGAAATGCTGGAAACAGACCAAATCAAGTGTTGGTTCAGCAGGGGTTTTCAGCCCTAACACTGTCAATTCATCAGTAACGTCCTCAGTAAACCTGAGGTGCATCAGGTTAGATGCAATCTTCTGAGCAACTTTCACTCACACACAAGGGGAAAAACCAGTGGTAACACAATTTTCAAAGGACCTTCCTGACATAGCAGATAACAGGAAACTGTGAATGCCCCACAATTTAGCATGTGGACAGACTCCTCCTCTTTCCCATTATGGGTACGCTGCTTTGGAGTGACTCTGCAGTGTTAGGAAAAGCAACTTGAGTTTCACCTTAAGGATTTGACCAAGTGCCAATTTCCAAGGAAGTTCTATGACTACTTTTGAACCATAAGTCAACTGACAGTCTTACCTATCCACATACTACTTTGATTATTAATATCCTGTAAACAGCCAACTTTCATTTTCCATCTGAGAATGCACAAATTCACTACAGATCTGATGTTCTCATCTTTCCTTTAGATCTGCTGTTCTCATCTGTCCTTTATAAGGAATGATGCTGCTTTTTTGCTGAGTGAAGAAAATATTTGCTACAGAATAATTTCAGGCCATACCAAAGTCTGCAAGCTTCAGTTCTCCTTTCTCATTAATTAGTAGATTTTGTGGCTTCAGATCTCGATGTAATACCTTTCTCCTATGACAGTATGCCAAACCACGAAGAATCTGGTATAAAAACAGCTACAAAAGAGAACACTTATATAAATTAGACTGAAAACGTTAATCTACAGATTACATAACAGCCTGTTTGGGCACTGTAGAGTTAAGTCTCTGTATCGTAAGCAGGACAAAATTATTTCTCAAAAAGTTACTTTTCCATATGAAGACATTCTGAAGATCTTCACTATTGTTTACAGATTTAAAATCCCTTTATGCTAATGCACTGCCTTAACACGATACTTTACAACAAAGATTTTAAAAGTAATTTGTTCTGCTTAACTGAAGTGGACCACAGGGCTGTTTATTTTTAAGTAAGCATTTACCAATCCACTTCTTCACACTAACATCTTCAAAGGTAATTTGTCTCTGACCAGACTCAACTTCCCTTCTGTCACAGAATCCCTTCTGAAAATGCAGCTCAGCATCCTTTCTATCCAATAGTGCAAAACTACGTAAAGAACATTTTGGCATGCTATTGGAAAAACCACACTTGGATTCACAAGCTGACAAAATATGCAGAAATAGAGAAATGAGGATTACTAAAATAGCCCAGCTGCCTCTGGAATTTATATTCAACCCCTCACCTTGACACACACAGGTTTATTTTAGTCCTTTGGAACAGCAAGCCAAGCACGCAACTTCAGCCATGCATATTGCTGCTGAACATACACAGACATCAAAGTAGTAAGGGATGAAGAAAGGTTCAGCAGGGTGCAGCCAAGCCGGTTTACTATATCACTGCATTAAGAATTACAATTTTGCAGTTTCTGTATGTATAAAAGGTCTGATCTTGAACATGGGACTTCTGGGTAGCCATGGCTGGCATTTACCACACAACAGTCCTCAGCCAGTATAGGTGATCAAATGTACAATGAAAAAATACAGAACATTAACAGAAACCAATGTCTACCAATTTGAAAAATTCAGCATATAACAGGACTTTTGAGTAGAAACACTAGAATGGTTTTTATATGACCTTTTTTGAACACATCAGTTTATTTTTGTACCAGGTGACACCATCAAATTCTTTTCTTTGTAAACTGGACAAATACACAGCAGGTGTAGTTACATCCATCTGTTCTCACTCTGCTTACGTGAGATTCATCTGTTCTAGAAAAGGAATTGGGATTGATTGTTTTCTTTCTTTCTCCCTTTTCTTTTTTTGAAGATCAGAATGAGAAGCAACAAGTTTTGTTCCATCTACTCATGTCCATACTGTTGCAGGGGTAGTCAGTCCCAAGTGACATTAACAGGACTGCTGTGGAAATCGACAGTCATCTCTAGCGTTCACTGGGATTGCAAGGATAAGTGAAGAAGGCAAAGCTGATTATTCTACAGAAATTGTGGAGTCGGCAAGGATCCTTTCGCAAATGCACAGGATGACATGTATTAGCTCAAAATTTTGTTTGAAACAGTAATACCTGCAGAGATGACACAGATCTTTACATTATACATCTTCATTTTGTTAAAACTCAAAAACCTAAAACTAGCTGAGGAATGCGAGGGGAGCGATGACAGCAAGGTCTCTCAAATGTTAATGATGACCCAAGCCCCCACAGCTCTTGTAAGGTAAGCACCCACAGCTACCACAGTTAAGCAGCTGTTCTGGTTTCCCCGTGCCAAAGGTACTGACTGTATCAATCTGCTCTTAAGGCACAGCTTAAACCATAGGCAAACAAGGAAAAACAGTTCCTCTCCTTAGCTTGGATTACCACACGCAGATACTGCTTGTTCTCTAACTGCACTTATTATAGGAGTCAGCTTCCCACTTACAGCTTTTCTTTATTTTTTTTTAAGCTTATAGCACTACATATTAACCCACAGTTAATTAAAAACACAAGCGTAATTATGTTTTTTGTTGTCTCTCTGAAGTAGGTACAAATTAAGGAATTTCCCTTTGCAGACTCTCAAAGGAAGCAACAGAGTAGGTTCAGGGCAAATGTCTTTCCCTAGAGATACTTACTGTAATGTGACAACAGAATAAAAGAAACAAGCTATCCAAACAGTAACCAATATCTAGACTGAACCTCATATGCAATTCAACTAAGAACAGATTTCCCAATATGCAACTAAGCCAAAAACAAGGATGACAACTCTACTGGAACGCACACAAAGCCCATCACTTCACAGTATTTAGTACATTGTGTTGTCAACCACATTTGTGCCATGTGCTGCTGTGTAAGAATAAAAGTAATTTTCCTACCATGTGTGCACACTCATGGTTTTGTTCTTTAGGATCACAGCTTGAAGTTAATTTTTTTCAAGAGGCATGACAAATTTTCTCAAACACACCTACCACACAAATCACGTCTCTTATATGAACTATATATGGCTTAATGAAGAGGTTTTGAAGGTACAGTCCAGCACAGGCTGCAAGACAGCAGGGTGATCCTGGTGACCCCTCCTCAAACAACTTCACTCATTTCAAGATAGCACTGGCCTCCATTTGGAGTCTTGTTTATGAAGCCGTAAGTATTAAAGAATTTAAAGAGTTATTCCAGTTTTCCAAATCAAAACCTGCTTGTTACCAGAGAGGTAACACTTGAACCTGAGTTAGTTTCAGCCGGCCAGATTGGAAACAGAGTCATTTGACCACAGCCACAGCCACAGTTAAAAGGAACAGACAGTTAAACATTAAAGAAAATAATTTCCATTTTATTACTAATGGAAAGACGAACATCTCTCACTCTTAAATATGTATTATTAATTTATTACTTGTGAGGTAGGCAGTGGCATCCAAACCCACATTCATGACTGAGGCGACATTTTCCTCAGTGTGCATATATAATTTTATTTGAGGACATACCAAACTACAGACTTAATAAATGAGTGTAAAACAATGGAAGGACAAGAAGAGATCAAAAGAGTTACGAATGTATTATTTTTTTAGGAAATCTTAATTTTAAATGCATAACTTCGGAGAGAATCAAAACATACAAAGTTGTATTACCTCTTGTTTTTTCAGTGCTTTCAAGACTTATAAGCTATCAAAACCAAAAAGAAAGACTCCATCTGATGTCAAATATAGTTAAGGTCAAAAAGGAAGTTAATTTTCTTATTTCTTTTTTTTAAAAAAGCCCTTAACCATATAGCACCTGATTACTACGTTCTCTGAAATTCTTAGAACAGAGAAAGCAGGAAGACAGTCACTGTCACTAAAACCACTCACCTTTACATTGTGCATACTCATGATGTTACCACAGTCATCCATGTACTGCTTCAGATCCTTGTCCTGTCAAAACACCATCATCATTGTTCAGTAAAATTGTGGGCAACAGATTACGAGAATATTATTTTTTGCTAGAACTGAAATAATTCACCAGAAAACTGAGTTTTCTGCAGAAGATCTTCAATGATAAAAAACCCGAAAGCCTAAGCATGCAGAAAACTTTCCAGAGGATATAAATATCCATGTTTTCTAGCAAGCTGAATCATCTCAGGCAACGTTATTTGTTATTGCCTTTGCCTCCATCTTTTGTGTGGTACAATATATTATGAAATTGCTATAGTCCAATTACCTTGGAAGTAAAGAGTTTTTCTTCATGCCTCTTATTACACTGATATACTGTATATATTATGCTTATGTTCACATATATATATACACACACACTATATGTACCCAAAAACATGATTAGGCAAAGCTTCAGTGAGAAAGTGAGAAGTCTACAATGCAAGAATGAGCAAGTGAGCTACATAATTATGGACACTTGACGGAAAAGTTTGTTAGAAAAAGATGGAATGTGTTGTTTAGTTTGAACTATACTTTTTTCTTTGGTTAACTTGAGAGAGTTGCATCCTAAGAGCAAAATATATCATTTGAATAGCGGTGTGATTATCCTTTGTTACAGTTAATGATTTTGGTGCAAGTAGACAACTTGCTGAGGTAGATCATCACTAACTGCTATTAATGAAACTTTGAAATGATCAGAACAGTACTTCCTAATTTACAGCAATTTAAGAACTGAAAACCCTTATCTCACTTTCAGCTGAATGATTCTAGATGCAGGAGAAAACCGTAACAGTCCCAGTATTTTTAAAAACAGTACAGAATTTTGCTAGGTCCATGTTACTTAGAAACAATAAATTGAATGTAAAGCTCACTAGTTGTTTCAGCACTTACCAGATATTCGAAAACAAGAGTCAAAGACTTGTCTGTGTGAACAATATCATGTAATGTAACAATATTTGCATGCTTCAGATCTTTCAATAATGATACTGCAAAAGAGAATTGTAAGTATCAAATAAACGCAAACCACTAAGCAGTAAATGCATTTCTAGCAAATTCCTATGTAGAAGCTATTTATTTTTTTAAAAAATTAAAAAGCTATTTTTAAGAACATAGTACTCATATAGATTCAGTTAATAAGAAAGGTATTTCATCAAAACACCAGACATTTGAGTAACAAACCATAAATATTTCCTAAATTATACATTTCAGACAGAAGCAGTCATTTAGTAAAATCTATCCTGAATCCCTGAAAGGTACTCACTAATAATAGTCTAATTGAGTATAAAATCACCCATTTATAACACTGCGTTTGAGAACGCAATCACCACCCATGAAGTAAATAAATTTGAAACACTAACTCTTGAGTATGTCTAGACTAAAATTTTCCTCATTGAAACTAATAACAATTTCATTAATCTCCCATGTAGCCTATAGATTTCCAAGTACCAACAGTACCTAGGTCAGAAAGAAAGCTAGAAGTACCTGAAATTCTCAGTTAAAAAAAAAAAAAAAAAGCTATCACCTTCTCTTATGGCTGTGCATGGCGCTCCCTCTTCATGTTCCAGGCGGATTTCTTTCAGAGCTACCAGGTTCTCTGTCAATTTACTTCTCCCCTTATAAACTGTTGCGTAAGTACCCTACAAAATGGAGAAAGAAGGAAACTCTTACAAGGTATTCCTTCATTGAAAGATCACTTTAAAAGGAAAATATAAACTTCTGCCTGAGTTTCTAATAGGTTTCATTTTGGATACGAATAGTTTTTATGTTGTCTTCTTTTGATATATGTAAAACTACACAAATATTGTGTAAGCACAAGTCCGAACACAATCACACAGAAGACACAAGGGATGCATACGCTTAACAACCCTGAAAATTAAACGAAAAGCTATACACTGTGTAGCTATCAAAGAAGTCAGATCAGGTAGCATTAAGTTCGTTAAGTTCACTGCTAGGATCATTTACCCTCTTGAAAGTCTCTATTTGATTAAAACTAGCTCAGGTATCTCTACAGTATGCTGCAGTTATGTTTCCGAAGGCTGCAGACATAGTCTTCCATTACTTTTATGAAAACATGTAGCTTTTTTTGATAGCTTCTTGGTTTCGTTACATATTTTACATGAGAATTTTTATTTTTTGGGAGGGTGGGGGGAGTGGTCAAAGTTTAATTTTGGTTGACATAAAGAACAGTGAATTTAATGAAGCTTAGCTTTCTCACTTATTTTTTCTTCTTAGTAAACACTCATTCGAAACACTCATTGCGTGTTACGTAAGGACAAGAAATTCTGACAAAACAGCAAGCAGGTACAACTAATCCCAGCAACTGCAAAAAGGAAGCAACAAAGTTACAGAAACCGCCCTAGGTTACAGCACATACCTGGCGTTGTCCACTGCACTGTGTAAGCGATTGAGATGATGTACACCCGCAACTATGACCTGATAGCTACTAGATTAACATTCCTCCAAAGATACACAATGCTATGTCGTGTCTAGTGATCCAGCTAACAGGTACTAGAGGCACAGTAAAAAATAAATGCGTTTGAAACGCTGCAAAGGGAGGACTGGCTGCAACACTCACAGCAGAGACGCTGGCCAGCCTTGCTCCCTTCCACAACGTCCAGCGTGTCCCATTCCAGTGCTCCTTCTCTGTTTTTGATCCCCTTGGCCAACCTCCAATTGGACAGGACAGACACCCAGCCCTTCCTGAATTCTACTGTTTCTCTGGAAGTGGGAGGCTGAGTGGAGGGAGAAAGCCATACTTCTGCCCTCCCAGAAGGAAAGGCAAACTCAGTGCCAGGTACTTCACTGGGCAGCACCCGGCTGGTGGCCCAGCTCCAGTGGGCAGGCTTCTCCACCGGACCCTCCATAGCTACTGCCTGCTCCCTGGAAGTGCTGGCTTCTCGTCCAGCATGAGCGCTCCCCAACAGCTACACTAAATAAACTAGTTTTATTATCGACAGAATAATTTTGTCTATCTGCACACAAATCCAGCCTCAGTAAGAAGGTCACTGATCATTTGCTAATGGAGTCTTGCTCTTCCCCAGCTTGGCGACTGTTTTCCTGCCTTTTTAAAATTTGTTTATTATATATGCATAGAACTTCTGTGTGGTCGTGACATTGTTACACATGTTGTGTTTGGTTTATTGAAAAGGTAAATTCAACAGGTATTTTGTGGGATGTGGAGATTTTCAGTTAACATTTAAGTAAAATTTTACACAAGACGTTGCCATCAAATCAGTAATCACTTCAAAAGACAAGCTATACGTACCTCTCCAAGCTTTTCTAACTTGATATACGTTTCCATTTTTCCAAATCCAATTTCTGACTGCAATGAAAAGAAATGGAAAATAAATCACTAAAACAGAACACCTTATTTATACATCACTTAATCAGCAAGCTAAACTTTGTTTCAGAAAAATACCTGACAGTACTTGATCAAATACAGTACAATTCCACTATTTTAAAAACAACGTAGCATATTATGATATAAATGTATCCCAGCATCCAAGCCTAACAGTCATCCCGTTGGCCAGTCTACTGTATATCCTGGAAGGACTAGGTACTGAGTTACACTTGGACTGAAACCCCACTTTATCCCACCTCCTACCTAAGGCCACTCCACTCTTCCTGCCTGATTACTACCAATGAGGTTATTACAGCTTCAAGCACAGAAGTCATCTCAAACCATTCCATCCTTTCTCTTGCTCAGCACAACCACAGGCTGTAGCTTCTTTCAAAGTAACTTTACTTACTTGCTACATTCAAGATCTCAGCTCCAGGTTTCCTCTCCCATTCTGACCTCTCAATGTTTTCCAGTCTGAAACTCTGCCAGTAAAATCCCTAAACTTCATTCCTCCATGAGCTTCAGCTTTGTCTCGAACAATTTACCTTTCATGGCTTATAACTTCAAGTCTTTGTGTATTTTACTTCTATCTATTCACCTTCTCTTTTCTTCATCACCAACTGAGCTCTGCAATGCAAGCCAGGAAGGTTTGCCTGCCTATGTAACACCTTTTTCTGAAGACTGTACGATCACTGCTCCACTTGCTATTTCTTTCTAAGGAACAATACTTTGACCCCACATTGACTTCAGCACCTATGTCCAGAAGTCAGAATACATCGATTTGCTCCCGAAATCCAATAGACATTAAAGTTGCATATAATTTCCTGGTAACACAGTGTAACATAAATACTGCTGACTGCATTGAGACTTGACAACAATATAATATGAAGGTATATAAAGAAAAGTTGGGTTAATACTTAATTTTCAGAACACATGCATAAAAATACAACTGAAGTAAGTGTAAGATCTCGTCTGTGAACATATTTGACATATCTAAGAGAAAAAATGGACACACAATTATGTTAACGTATTAAGGGTAATTCTGCTTTATTAAATTACTGTTAGGATTGACATGTTTTAAAACTGCATAAGGATACTTTAGTATCACATTAGAAGGACATTCAGGAGCTTGTTGAAGCCAAGCTGTTCATCCCAAAATACAAGCAAAGTTACTACCTGACAACCCTTATACCTCCAGTGAGATTTTAAACATACCACTGATACAGGTACAGTGTTAGTAAAATAAATATTAGGTTTCCAAAGTGCATTTTGACCTACTTAAACATATCTTGAAGTGAGTATTAGATGGTATTAGAATTAAAAAGATAGGCTGCTTAGTTTACAGGAGAAACTAAAGGAGAATTCATAGCCACTGGCCTTGTTGTTGCCAGACAGTCTGTAATACAACTTAGAAGTCTGGAACCTCGATGTTTTTCATCAAGGTTAATAAGCTTACTATCTTCCTTAGACAATGAAAGCATACAATATTTCCTACATACAGAGGGCAGATACACATCAAGACGTGTTTAATTTTTTTCATCACATTTTGCTTGCCTACCACTCATAAGAAAAACTACTTTTTAACATTCTTCAAACTAAGATCAATTTCCTTCAAAATTATTTCTGAACGATTTATTTTTTTTCTGCAATACACATCTGTCTATCTTGACTGTATCTGTATATCTTGACACTGATGCACCATATTTATGGTCTCTTACTTCTAATTGCTGGTGCAAAAGAGTTACACCTATACTACTGTGCATGCAATACTGTACATATATACACAAAATACAACTACTGTAAAAGCTAAGTTTTTTTCTTGTATTTCAAAGAAAAACACAAGACCTAAAGTATAACAAGTCCTTACTTGTTAAACTTTTTATAGCCTTTTTCCTTTGATTCCTACTAAGCCTTGAAAAGAGACATGCCTTTGAAGCAGAGCACAATATTCATATATTGTAATTAACAGTCTGCTAGCAAGCTTTCAATGACAATCTCAGAATAATGAGTCCTTGAATTTCTTTTTTTTTAAAGGTTAGTTTGAAATCATGAAAGGACAATGCAGCAAATGTACGCCTGCGTACCACAGCACTGCCAGCAGGTTTTACTTCAGACTTTAAAGCCCTGAAAGCATTTTTAAAAGGCAAAACAAAACAACCTGGTGACAAGAAGCTGATTCCATACACACACCATATTCATTAGAGGGCACTGTTTTTCTGTCTGTCTTCTAGAAGGTAAAGAGGAGACAACTTCAACTGCTCTCAAGGCTCAACATTGAATGAGCAATGAGATTTAAGATATACAGGAAAATCCTCCAACTCCCAAATACTATATTCCACTGAAAAGGTTCTACTGAAAAGGTTCTCCTGAAAATGTACTTCACCACCATCAGAAAAGTGAAGGTTTGGGGAACGCTATTTCTCAGTTTAGTGCCCCATCAGTAACTAAGCGGTTAATGAGCTACAAAATGCTGGCACAAATATTTAAACTTGCTATATTATTATTACTTCCAGTGCTTTGATCCAATCTTTCCTTTTTTAAATATTTTTTCTTGTAAAAGGCGACATGCAGATCAGAGCTTTAGTCTAGCAAACTAAATTGTGTATTTTCAGGGGAAAAACACTTGATAAAATTCAACCATTGTTTTGTTGCAGACATTATTAATCCACAAAGAATAAAATAAAGATATTTCACAGTTAATAAAACTAATTCACTGCACGTACTTTTATATTTATTTTTCAGCAAATAAGCCATTAAATGAAAAAACAAAAATGCAGATTTCATAACCTATCCAGTTTGTCTCTGTAAATAATTTCTTGTCAATCGATTTGCTCAGGAAGTCAGTAATGGTCTAGTAATTCTTATCTTGATTAACATTCAGAAAGCTGACAGGTGAAATTACTATTGAAACGTTAACAATTTTCTTAGAAAAAAGATAAAAATATGAGTTTTTTACTATTTCAGGCATGTGCACATTTTATATAAGCAGTCAGGATTTCTAGCATTTACATTCTAATTGCAATATAGGAATCCTCATTCTGCCATCTCCAAGGAAAATTTTTTTTTTTTTTTAAATAACCCAATAATCTAAAAAGGTATATGTGAATTTATTCATTCATATTCTTAGGAATCCACATATGCTTTTAAAAAAAAAAAATCTATCGTCTCAACAGCAATTTTGACAAAGAAGATGTGCCTTCATATTATGCTGCTTCAGGGCCTTCCTACTACGTCACGTGAGTGCCCCAGCCTTGACCTAAGACTACGTGTCCTATCTGCTCAAACAGATCATCCCTGCTCTAAAAAGCAAAAGGATTTAAGTATGCACTTTGGGAACTGAGTTTAGCCACCAATTTCAACAGGTCAAGACCTTCACTGAGAAACGACAGGGCCAAGTTTGCAGAAGAAAAACGAAAGAAAGGCTGAAATCCTTCAATGGATTTTGACAAGTGCACACTGAAGTTCAGGGCATAAAAGCCAAGGTGTAAATGAAGTCAAATCATATCTATGGTATACAGACATCTGCATTAAGTGCAATATTAGGACCCAAGTGATGGGTTTAGCAAGGCAGACACATTACACTTACTAGAGATGCTCTACGAGAACGTCGACTCATTGGCTGATCAAACGGCGGGCTGTTAATCTGCAACTTTTCAAGATAGCCATCAGGTATCCTGATGTCAGCAGGCAGGGACAAACGCTTGTTCAAGTCCTGCAGTAAATAATGTTCAAAAGAGAAGAGCCAAGTATGATTCCGAATTTCCTGAAACATCTTTTAACACCTGTAACGTTTCTGTGACTACAGTGTTGCCATTAAAACTGAAAAATTTGTATGAATGAAAAATAAGTAATTTCATAGAAATTGTTTTTAAAAACATTATCTTCTAAAAATACTGCAAAATGCTTAGATAACAGGTTCAAAAATTTGGCGCTTTACAAACTCATTACTTCAACAAAAGGAGTGAAATATTAAGATTTAATTAACTACACTGTGGATAAATACACTGAGTTTACTTGAATACATACCTGGAATATCAGAAACTGAGAATTCCGAGGCTGCTAAATACATTTCTTTCCATATAATAACTACATTAGAACAACAAGAGACATCCACAATTCAAAATGTATCACTCTCCATTTCTCTGACTACTAAAGTCCTAAATTTGCTTCAACTTCAATTTTTCCAGTCTCACAAAACAGAATCACATTGCTATTGAGCCAAACTATTAGAAATGTTAGTACATTTTTCTATTTCAAGCTCTTTATAAATAACCCTGAGAAAAACAAACCACCATTATATAAATGCAGTTTTCCCTACATCAGATTCCGTTTTTCACCACTAAGTTTTTCCGACAACAGTAGGTGTTAATTTCTAAGGCAAGAGGGAAATAAAATTACTTCACCTTTCAATAAACACAAAAAAGTGTTTTTGAGGTGGCTGCAGTCTCATTGATTTTTTAATTTTTACTTTGTCTTTAATCTCAAACATGCCAGAAAATAAAATACCAAATATTCTCTTAAAGTGGCCAGTCACCACCACAGAGATACAAGGGAAACGTAACCAGACTCTCAAAAAAATGGGAAGTCATTTCCAGAACAGTAGGAATTGTTTCTCAGTAAAGGCAGTTTACCCAAGTAAAGAAAAACACGCTCAGCATCAAGCTATACAATCCACCCCCACAGATTCTACCCTGAAGTTAAGAGGACATCTCTGGAACCACCACTGTTTTCACGCTTTTCTTCAGCAGAAGAGGGAATCTCCAGATTTCTGCTGGGGAACCTCAGATTTAATCAATACTGACCTGAGGGCAGTGAGCTCTTCTTGATGTTACCTATTCTGTTCTTACCTATCACCTTCAGCTTTGAATTCTGGGCATCCCGAGCTAACCTAAATGCTGGCAGATACACCCCAATTTGGTTCCCCCTCAGGCTTGGCCATGTGTTTCTACTCGTGTCTTTGCAGCACCTTTGAACTATTTCAGCAAGCTAAATCACCGAGAAACAATCTCGGGCGAAGCGCGCAGCTTCCTGCCAGCTTTGTGCTCCAACCAGGTTCAGAGTAAGGTCAGACAAGCTCACAGCCCGATTGCAGGGCAAGAGAGGCAGCAGGGCAAGCCCGGGAAGCCGGCAGCTAAATTGGCTTAGGCTGCCGAAGAACTGGATCATCAGACTCTTCAGGACTTGAGATCTTGGTGGACAACTTGCTAAGCCTTCAGCATTGATAATGTTTTCGAACTATGTATACGCCTGGTCTGTACGTGTACCTGGAGCATCAGCCAAGCCAAAAATATCATTTAAAAAAACATTTTAAAAATTAATGTAATTTCGCAATTAGCTGAATTTCAGGTAGGACTGAAGTGCTAACAAACATCGCCCCGATGATTGATCTGCATAGACTATTCACTACAGCCACTGGATCCAAGCAGAAGTTTTTGGAGAGATCTCAACAAAGCTTTAACTTTTCTAGCAGCCGACTCTCCCGCTTTGTTTTTGCTCCTCACACCTCCTTAGGTGTGCACAGAGAGCACAAAGTTTGTTCGCTTCTACTTTGCTGCCCAACATCAGCTTCTTTGCATAACTGGAAAAACCAGTGTCTGTATGTCTTATTTTGTACAGAATTTTAAAATTGTCTTTGAACAAAAGAAGTACTGTTTGCATAATGGCAGCTTTGACCAACATTTTGAAGTTCAATTAAAAGAAAACAAAAGGATGCCTCCATTTTGGCAGCTTCCAACTTCTTTACTAATTTTCAACTTTGGTATTTCAAATTTTTCAAAACATTGGCAATTTTAAAACTGCCTGTGTGGTTTTTGGGAGAGTGGAGGAACTAATTAATTACAACAGGAACTAACAGTAATCCCTACAATAAACCAGTATTTTACACTAAAGAATTCTCCTTCTTTTTGACAATGCTAATGCGTTTTTGTAATAGGCAATTCAAATCCAGTGAAGTTAGAGCCATCTGAAAAGAGAAATGCCTCTCTCCTACTGAAGAGGGCTTCATATTATTAAAAATGAATAAATAAACTCACCCTATAATTTATTGCATTCTTCAGAAAATTCAGGCAACTCATCAAAACAGAAGAGCACAAAGGAAAGAGCTCCACGTTGCCTTAAAGAAAGCAGCTTTGTCATCTCACTGCAGCAGAAAACTGCAGCGGAAAACCATGGAACTGCCAGAAGAAGACAGGGATGCAGGAAGAGGACCAGAATCAGTCTTTACTCCAACTTCCTATTGCAATCCCAGATCAAGCGGGACAATATCTCGATTTTCTTTCTCCTGTTGCTCAAGAATATAAAATAAGGAGAAATTTGATAAATTCCAAACCAGCGGAAGAAAACAGCACAGGGCTGAGTTATTCAATACAACTTCCTGAATACAGTACACATTACGGTTTTCCTATATATCCTGTGGCAAAATAGCTTTCTCCCACTCCTATTAACCCTATGGCATAGAAACCTGCTGTAGTGCTCTCTTCTTATTGTCCCATTGTGCTTGTTTGACAAGAAGTACTTTACGAAGTGTGTTCATAGGTATATACTGCAATCACAGACCACAACTCAAAGGCTTCATGAAATACTGAATCAATTGTACCCAGGGCTCTCCATCTTTATATTCTCTCCTCCCACAGCACTCATCCTTGGGGCATCCCACCTGGTTCCGCAGCCTTGAAGAAGCATTTCTGAGCATATAAAGTTGATGGGTATGTGTAGGAAGAAGGAAGCAAAGGCAGCCTTTAAGCTGTGACGGCAATGAGAAAACAATGCCATTAACTGTGCTGTGCCCAGCACCTGCCACCAATACATACATACTTTTTCAAATGGAAAGGAAGGGAAACAAAACAAGCCTAAGATGCTTTACAGCTACTAGGGATTCATTATTTTGGAGTCCACCTAGTGTAAAAACTGGAGATAACAATATTTTAGGTACCAGAAAATATTATTATGGGCGACAGTTGTAGTTCTATTACAGAATTCCCCTTCCCTCATTCTCAAGAGCTTTGCCTATGCCATTTCTGCAACAGGCAATTGCAAAACCTCCCATACTTACTTCAGAGATCCATGTGACATCCTCAAGTTCTAAACTGAGCTTAAGCTACAAAGTTAACATTTGGTGCCTAATACAGATACTGTTTGAATACAAGTACATACTGATGCAAAGGTCAAAACCTATTCCAGTTTGAGGAAAAACCAGCAACCCTCACACACCCTCCACAATGTCTGTCATTAAAAAAAAACCAACAAAAAACCACAACTCAACCTCAGGGTAAAAGTAGGAAGATTTTTTTTTTCCAGAATTGTAATATCTGTTTTTCATTTCTCTATTTAGATTTGTAATATAATGGACAATCCATGACAGTAATCACTCTTCTCCCTACCCCCCGCCCCCCCGAAAATGAGTATTTAATGCTGGAAGCCTAAGCTTTTGTTATGTTGTAAATAAAATTAAAACTCTACCCATTCCCCTTAACTTCTTAGAGCTGAAGATAGTTTCTTTTCTGAGAAGAAAACAATTATTTCATGGAAACTGCAGCACGTACTTTATAGATTTTTCCTCCTACCTTCCTAATACACTACTAGTCTACTTGCAATACTCATGCGTATTTGCTGTGTTGAAACATCAACCAAGCCACAGGTTTTTTTAAAACCATCTATCAAAATGACTTCTTAAAAAGCCTGACTTTAAAAAGTCACAAGCCTTTTATGACACCAGTATTTGGAAGATTATATAGAGTTACATATACAAAGCTACATATGTAAAGTCTTCTTTGTATTATAATTATCCTTTCCCTAACTGCTTAAAACAGGCAATATTAAAGTCGTTTAGACTGCTAACCCAAATACCTGAAAGACAGAAATTATTATGTTTTGTTTGCCTGTACCACCTTAATTCCTCCCAGTTTTTGCAATAATTGAAGCAACCGCCTCTTGGGAAAAGAAAGCAATCATAATTAAATGCTATATAGCAACATGAAAGGGGACTCATTAGGTGTGCATGAGAGAAATAAGCACCACGTTTCCTAGTGGCTAAATAGAAAAACTAGAAACTAAAATTACCTGAGTTTGGCAGCTGAAAAACCTGGTTAATTTAACTGCGATTATGTTAAAGAGAAAAGCAAGAACCCTGCCATACAACAACCAGTTTTGAGCCATAAGTGTCCGAAGACCAGGCAGTCTGCTCAGGCTTAGGCAACCTGTTCAGCTGACGGCATCAAGAGACTTATTCCCTGCTGCGGGCTGACCCCCGCTGAATCCAGCTGAGCGCTCGCTCCCTGCTCCTGCAGGGTGCTGAGAAGGCGGAAGGATGGTGAGGAAACTTGTGGGTGGAGGTAATGACAGTTTAGGATATAGGGAATGCACAAGCTGTCTGCCCAAGCAGAGTGAAAAAGGAATTGATTCACTGCTTCCCATCAGCAGGCAGGTGTCCAGCTGCTTCCCAGAAAGCTGAGCCTCAAGCATGCCTGGCGGTGGCTTGGGGAGTGGAAAACAAATGCCATAGCCACAAATGTCTCCCCTTACTCCTCCTTCCCCCCAGCTTTTGTCACCAAGCACCACGTCAGATGGTACAGAACAGCCCTTCGGCCAGTCCGGGGTCGTGTGTTGACCCTGAGGGCAGCAACCCCATTCGCCCTGGTGCTGAGCAGCCCGTATGGAGAGGACGCCCAAGCCGAGCGCTGGCATGAGCGCAGGGAGCCCGGAGCTGCGTGTCAGACGCAATCGCCATCTCCCCTCCCCGGCGCTGCTACTGCAGCCATCCCACTGCAATCCCACCATCGCTGCTCCGGCGGTGCCAAAACCTGCCCTCCCGAACCCCACGGCCGGCTGCTATCTTGGCATGATGCCAGGCCAGAGCACAAGCAACAGTAAGGAATGGTCATTTTTAAGAATTTCTAGTTCTCTCAAATCTCTGTGGAATTCCGTGAAACAATGGCAAAAAAAAAAAAGACACTTGCGGGACTGAGGACTTTGTCCATGCTCATTTCAATGGCCAACTGAATCTAATTATGAGTTAGCATTTCTCAGAAAAAAGAAAAAAACCCCCAAAACGTAAACCATGGAAAACGACTAAAACCAAGAAGCCTTTTATAATGGAAATTATTAGCAGTCTGTTAAAAAGGCAGGCTGTTACAAGATCCTGCTACAGGGCTGTTTAAAGAAGTAATAAGGAAGCATGTAAAATTAGCGGCAGGACTGCTTATTTTCCCTATATTCTTTCCTTTTTGACTCCTAACATTCTGAGCTTGCCAACACTACAGAGTTAAATGTCTATTTTTAACACTAATTGATTTTGCACCCCTTTATGAATATTTTGAATTTTTATTTCATTTTTAAAGGTAGCAAGTTACAGTAACTCCCTATGTTATCTTAAATATCCTTTTTTAAACATAACAGACTTGTAAGTGGTGTACACAGACCCTCAGCTATGCAGAGGGAATCTGGGTGCATTCCTTTGTAACTCTAACAAGCAAAGGTCTACTGGAATGCAAAGCCTTAGCTTTCAGGGACAACAAAGTACTTCAGGTAAAATAAACTATCTTTTAGAAAGTTAAAATGATAGTATTTTCTTGTACGTCACTTAGGATTTATTTTTCCAAATGAAGTCAATTCATAACATTTTATAGTTTAATTCTTTTATGGTTATCCTTAGGGTCACCTTGCAACAGAATGTATCAGTCCTTGGTAACTGCGGTACTGTTAAATGCTCAAATGCCTACAGATAACTGTATGTTGCTTAATGAGCTATTTTTTGATCCAGTTCCAGACTATATTCTGGAGAACATACTCAGGCACGAGTTGCTTTGCTCGGGTAGCCAGAATGCTCGCGGCATTTCCCCCCTCCTCTACATGTCAAAACCAGATTTTCTATCTTCATGTGCAATGCTTATTCTCAGTCCTGCTTTATTACTGGCTGAGAAATGCATACTATTTTAAAAATTTGCCTGAAATGAGAATCACATTTGTCCTACTCTGCTTGATGGCAGATAAACATGTAAGCACTTGTGACACTAATATCACTTTGCTTTCTGTGGAGATAAACTACCCCAACCCGTGCTTATCTTTACCATCTATTTCTAACACTAGCTACAGCACATGCTCTGAGAAGAGCTACACTTTGCCGAGTCTTTTCTTTCGCTGGCTAGTACCCAACCCTGTTGCTGTAACTTGGTGTGTGTGTTCTGTCTACCACCAACTACTTACACTTGGGCACAAGAAAAGGAGGCAGGTGTTCCCGACTTATATCCTGCAGGTCCTGTGAGGCGAGTAATTTAACATTTTAAGTAAACAAACCCACCTCCCAAATAAGAAAACCAAAACACCTCCTGTTTTTCACACATTATGGGAAGTAAAAAACAAAAACCCCAACCTTTTGGATATCTTTACATCTGGTCCCCTGTTGGATGTCCCAAAATACTGTTGCAAATACCAGCTGCTTCACTTGCCATCTATAGTAAACCATCACAAGAGTTTAGCTCACTAGCATTTTGTTACTGCATTTTTCACATCTGACTCTCAAACAACTCTATTCCTTTTCTACTTACCCTATTCTGATCTCCTATTCTCTATAATACAAGCTTACCTGCTACTCCTCTTTCTAATTGCTTGTCGTGGCCTATATAATATTCTTCAGTGTCATAGCATGATATATTTCAGAAAGTCTCACTCCTGGTCAACAGATCTATTTTCACTTCTCAAACCCTGTCAAAAAAGTATATTTTTTCGTAGAATAAACCTATTCTTTTTCGTGAAAGCAACACCGATAACTTTCTGTGCTTTAAATCACACATTAAAATCAACAACCTCTGTTTTTCCTTAACTCACCATTTATCTTTTGCCGAGATGCACTACACACCAGTAAATTTCACTGAAGTGAAATAAAGGTGATTTTCACTCAGGACAGAGAATTAACTCTACATGTTAAAAAAGCTCTAAAAAGAGGCCATTTGAAATACCCACACTTTTTAGTCCGTCTTCTGATGACTCAAGTCATTATGTCTTTGACTTACACAGCATATTTAGATAATAAACACTAATATTTTTTGCACAAAACAGAACAACAATAATAGATAAAATGCCGGAAAATTGCTCTAGAGACGGATTTGTTGAGGTGTTTCCAAGTATAATCCTCACTATGCTACAAAAAGCAGAAAAATAAAAACTAAGACTGCTTTTATTTTTATCCTTCACGAATGCGCCAATTTGCAGACTGTTTCTTTCTTGCTGAAGTAGCAACAATAAATCCTTCCTGAATCTGCCAGGCTACAAATGCTATCCACCTTTCAACTGCTAGGCTGTTTCAGGCTGCTACCACCCTCACAACTGCAGCAAGAGAAGAAAGATTCAGGCTTCTGCCAGTGAAGCGGTAAGAGGCCAAAAAAAAAAAAAAAAGAGGGGGAAATCCTATAGTACCAAACTACTCGTCAGAAAAACTGGAATGGAAATCCATGATAGCATCAGCCTCTGTGTGATGATAGCATCAGCCTCTGTTCACTGTTCCTTGAATGTTTCATTTAGCTAATCTAACAGCTGACTACCTTCAAACCCGGTATTTCATTGCCTGTGGCCAGATGTTCCCATCGCTTCTTGCAGTGCAACCAGCTCTAAACTAACAACACAGTGACATTGTGTAAGAAAGTCAACTGGTAGAAAACTACCCCTTCAAAACAAAGCGAGTAATTGTCTGCTGATGCAAGTTTAGAAGCCAAGAGGAGAAGGAAGCTGGCTCTGTCAAGAGCAGCTAGTGGACAACACAAAGTATATTGCTAAGCTGCACCATTACATACCAATCCTTACTGCTTTGGTTCTTCAGTTTATTGCTAAGTTACATTTCCAGACCAACCGTTACTTAAGGTACATACTTACTATACGACAGCAAACAACAAGCTCTCCATCTATCCCTGAAATTTTAGCTTATCTTTTAAGAGATAACATTGTTCAATTCCATCAATAAAATTTTGTTACAGCCTCACAAAGAAAAAGAATTGTTCTTCTAAGTCTACAGACATCAGCCTGACAGTCCAAACAATCCACTATAGAGCGAATGAAAACACTTTGCTCTCTGGTATAAGCATTGGTTTGAATTAGTCTTCTCACCAGTTTTAGCAAATACCAGTGAGACATGTCAGCTGCAACCACAAGCTGTTCACTAATAAGTCATAGTGCTTTTGTTCACTGGAGAATGCTTAATGAGATTTAAAATGCTGCATCATATAACGTTCTATGCAAGACAGTTCAACTTCATGGCATGCTTACTGTAAAAAAATAAAATCCACTTTTTATAGTATTCTTTCCTTGCATATTTTAAATAAAAATGTGTATTATGTGCTAATTCATGATATGCAAACAAATTAACTGAAAAACATTTGCTTATGCCAATAAGAACTTTAAAACTGTAATATACAACCTTACATGCATATACTTAGTGTACCATTTCAGTATCAAATAACATGTGGAGTTTTTTCTGAAGGTTTGCCTTATCAAATTTCAGTGCATTTTTGTCAAATGACAGAGTTAGCACAGTTCAAGACAACTGGATCCTCTACAAAATTATGACATACAACAAGACTGCTAGAGGCAAAATCAAATAGAAGAAAAAACCCCAACAAACTAAACACCAGCAAATTAGAGAATATATTTATAGGGAATTTTGGCTTTTGGTTACAGCCCTGTAGACCTCCAAACCTAGAGCATCCTTGCAGAATGCTATTTTAACATCTTTATAAATAAGCCTTGATTCCTGTAACCAAACCCACTATTTTAACAGCTGGCAAGACTTACCTATACTAGTTTTCCTATTAAGTATATAAAACCACCATCATTCCCCCACTCAACTGCCAGATGTAGCTATAATTTCATTGAGATGCAGAAAGTACTTTTTTTTCCTGCCTTCTGCAGAACGGTTTATATCTGAATACTACATTTTTCCTTTATACTTGAATGTTGTTGTTATTTTACTGAAAACATTATGTCACAATGAATCAATTACAACTCTGTTAAATTTGAAGAATCCTTTCTTCTGTTAGAAGCAGTAATGAAAATATAACCTTAAGACCCATCTACAAAAGATCACTGCTACCTCTCACTCCATAAATCCATGCTGGTTTTCAGCCAGCCTACTGAAATGCAACACAATTCAAGAAAACATAAATTTTGAGCATTGAATCAGGTGGATTTTGATATTTGGGACAGAAACGACCCAAGATATGAAATTCATTCATCAATTAAATGAAAAAGTGTTTTATCAACATGCTAATCAAATCAAGTACACAAAATAATTTTGGGGATTTTATCACGAGATTGAGCCCACAGGCTGTTTCATATCCTGGAGAAAGGCCAATGACCACAGATACTCCGTATCAATATCCATTCCACTATCAATTCTGAAAAATTTCTTCTTCAAAATACTTGGAACAAGAATGTTAATTTCATGGACATGCTCTTTAGAATAACGACTGAATAAAAACTGCTCTTTCATTCTTTTTTTAAAAAAAACCAGTCAGCTTTTTTTATTTACTTCATATCTCCCAGCAGTCTTAAGGTGAGAGGCTGAAACTGTTCAGAACAAACACAGTATTCAGAAACTACATTCCAGGAGCTTCTATTCACAACCATTGAAACCACACCAAACCAAATATGTGTTACACATAAACCAGTTTTGAAAACTCAAATGTGAGATAGTACTTTCTTTTCATCAAGCGTACAAATCACAGGAAACTTGTGACAAATTATGTCAGAAATACTTCAAAATTCTTCTTGGGTCTTTTGTTATTACTTTATTGCATCTCAGTGAGCTTGTAAGGAAGTGAACTTAAGACAGTATAAGGAAGAATAAAAAAAAAAAATAACAACCATAAAAAGATCATGTCTGATTTTTTTTTGTCTGGCTACATTATTACCTAAGACGACATCACTCTGTGGCATTAGCCTCTTAACATAAACCTGGCTGAAATCTGGGGTTTGATGGCTGTTTGACTCAGCGCTAGGTGCTGGTCAGCAACACATGCTAATAAAGCAAGCTCTGCCTCATTTACTATTACACCTTCCTGATTTTTAAACATAGATTTCCGCATGCTTTCATCAGTTTGTGTAACAGAGTAGTAGGAGAAACTGCCCAAAAGGAAAAGGTAACAAAAATTGATCAGCTTGTAAGATGAATAGAGGTGGAGGGGAAAGGAACTGGAAAAAATACCATCAGAGACAAAACACAACATATCATTGCAAAAATGCAAGCCTGAACCCTCAGAACAGCTCCCTAATGTTAATTACTAACACGAAACATTCACATTAACACAAAGCTGCAACTACCAGAGGGAAAGTCCCATGAAGAAACAGGCTAATCCAAAATAAACCAACTTCTTGAATACAGAAACTGGAAATCTGACCTTCCTGGACAGGACAGTGAGGCTGGAGTGCAGGGTGTGAAACTGCATCCAACTACTGACTTCTCATCTGCTGCATTCCAGTAATTACTAGCCATGTGTTTTGTAGATGGCTGAACACTTCCACTACGATAGCCAACTACTCTTAAATCGAACTTAAAAGGCAACCCAACTTATTAAATAGCAAAACCAAACAAGCAGATTCCATCCTTACAGAAAGGGTACTGCCTAGCGCAGTAACTTTTCTATGAGAAGTAGCATTAGCAAGTGGAATGCAAGAACTTTAGCATCAGGATTACCAAGGTTCCTAACAGAAGGGCAAAAAAGCATCAATTCTGTTAACAGTTACCCCTAGAAAATCTAGTAAAAGGTAAGTTAACAAAGTCTGTCTATTGTCCAAGCTGAAATTATTTTTCTTGTTACAGTGTCAGTTTTCTTCTGTAGAATAAATGAAAGTCTGCTAATCAAACAGATCAAAAGGAGGTCCATCAGTTTCGTCAAAACCATACTAGCAATTTAGAACATCTACTTGTTTTCCCAGAAGAGGGATTTTGAAAACATCGAGTTTCACACGAACTTGAAAGCAGGAGCCTACAAAAATAGCGTATTTTCTAGTGTAACCTTGCAAAAGGTTGAGACAGCTGCCAAGCACGGCTGAATGGAGAGAATACAGCAACCACTGAAAATCAAAAAGTCTTGATTGTATTCAGCTTCAATTTTTTTCTGCCCAGTACTGAAATCTTCCTGCAGGTGCACACATGCTTAGATTCACAAAGAGACAATCAGAAGAAACGCTATGCATTCTCAGGAGGTGCAGAGAAGGAAATTAGACAACATCCAGTAAATAAGGTAGAAAGAGTTCTACATACAGCTGCCAAGCAGAGGGAAGGGGCAAAGGAAGAACCTTTGCTCAGGGAAGGCACTGTGTAGTAATGCCGGCTGAGGATCCAAGGGAGCTTCTTGAGTGGCAAGAGACGTAGGGAGTAAAGTTCAGGCTGTATTTGATACAGTGCTTCCTGCCGCCAAAACTAATGACAAGAGAAAATACTGTACTGCCTCTTACCGAAAGCCTGGATCACTACTGCCTTCCAGTCTGCTGTTCAAGAATTTAAACAATTTAACCAGGAGTGACCTATTCGCACACGTGAATGGGGACCTACAAACCACATTCTAATTTGAAGTCTACAAACAGAAAATCTTAACACTAAGTCTCTGGCGAAGGTACATTTGTCCAGCTGGACCAACAGCCGATTGAGTTATTCAAGCTCTGTCAAGACCCCTGAAGCTGTCACACCCCTGGTAAAGGGTGGAACTCACCAAAAACTTACTTCCCATCTACGTTCTTTCTTTCAGAAGGTGACCAGTACAACACACACGTGACACCAGGATCACTTGATAGCCTCTCTATTTCTTCTCTCTGTTCAGCTAAAAGCACTAACCCTGCAGCTAATCGTCCCAGGGGAGAATTATACCCTATAGCAGTGTGGTAGGAGCAGCCTGATCTGGAACACGCTCCTGTCACTAATGTG
The DNA here is from genome assembly GCA_013398295.1 of Chionis minor. Lineage (NCBI taxonomy): Eukaryota > Metazoa > Chordata > Aves > Charadriiformes > Chionidae > Chionis > Chionis minor. Next base: position 1,840,153 of record VZSF01008264.1, read on the forward strand.
ACAGTCAGATGGGTAAGAACTGTTTCTCAGGATAAAATATCTGGGAAACAGGCTGGTGAACAGTGGGTTATGGCCCTCCGCCAGTTCACATGCGAAGACAGCTTACAGACCTTGGACTTCTGGGAAAGGGAAACAGATGTTTCAATTTGCACAGACAGTATCTCCCTATTTTTTTCCACCACAGTTCTTAATGAAACATTCACTATCCAGTGCACAGGCAGCACAGGGCCCCCAGTGAACACTTATGGCTTGAAACGTGAATATGTATTAATGCATTACTGCCCGTGTCTTCTTTTCCAGCAAATCAAAGTGAAAATGCTTTAGGCTGTAATTCCATGATTTGGAGAAGTGTTTCTCATTACATCATGAAAGCACCTACACTTAAAATACAGACACACGTGCGTTCATTCTTAGGCTGTATTGCTTCTGGTGCTTGAAAAAAATTATTCTATACATCTGTTTTGATAAACAGTTACTAAGTAATCAGTAATATTAGCATGAGATCAGTAGACAGTTTAATTAAAACCTAACAGCTGTTTGAAGCCAAATTCCTCACACAATAGATGCTCGCACCTACTGTCAGCACGGTTCCTGAATGAGAGGAAGGAAGGAGGAAAAACAAAAAAGGCAACTGCTTTATGGACCATTTGTAGCCTGTGGATTACAAGCAAAATAAACTTTATCTAGGCAACACAATGAGGTTCTGGTATGTTCTCTGTGTTTTCTAAGCACACAATAACAATGAACAATCACTTAAAAAAAAAAAAATCATCTCGTCCCACAACTGCAGTGCTCTCGAATTCAGAAGCCAATGTGGATCATCTCCCTGTCTCCAACAGCCAGGCTGGTCTAAATTTTACATCATTTGGAGGGGATTATAGACTGAAAGCTGGTTATTTCCATGGCCGCTACTGTGGGTGGAAAGTTTTCACCCCAGCAGATTTTTCAGTGCAGAGCAGGATTCTCTCTCATTGCAGTATCACCATTTCGTATCTAAAATGCTTCATATTTAGGTTACAGTATGATTTAGCAACCTAAATAGGCTGCAGTATGATGATTTCCTATCTAAACCAGGTCAACTTAAGGTTATGAAATTTCACCTTCCTATTGCTATGGAGATTCTGCTACAACAAACACATTTTCTAGTTGCATCTCCACTGTCTATTTTGCACTTCTCTATCTTCCAGGATATCTCTATGTGAAAATTTTAGAAAGATCATGTTTTCTTTCCCAACAAAATCTTTCATATACTCCAGACAAGAGAATCTTTCTGATCTTTGACAACATTACAATTTTATTTGTAGCTCTGAATTACTTAACCATTACAGAGAAAGCAGCTTTATTATATGATTTATTGTAATAGGGACGGACACTAAGAATCAAAATGTGTATTCTAATGTACAAAACACCCCAGGAATACTAATACTCAGTACTGGTAATCAGCCCTTTGATTACAGCATGCATGCTTTCAGCAAGCATTTTAAAAAAATTGGTTAAGTTTTTTTGATGGGCTGCTAATTTTCAGAATTCTAGAGGAAGTTCAGGCTGAGTGGAAAAAATTTGATTATACACAGAAAGTTCTTAGAAGTAAAAAAAGACCAATCCCGGGTTTCAGCTTTACCTGATTAGTTACCTTCAAAACAAATCAGCACTTCTGTCAATTCATCAGAGAGAAACAAACACATATAACCAAGAAATCATGTGCAAAAATATTACAAATACAATCAATATTGTCCAAACTAAACACAGAAAAAGATACAGTCACAGTGTGCCAGGCACATTCATCTTAATGCAGGGGAATGAGGAATATTGCTTTATTGAGTTTATCCAACTTTGTATCTTCAATCAAATACATTCTACAATGGATTTCAAGTGTGACTAATGACTTCAGCAGACTATAGCAAAAACATACTATCACATACATACTAATTTACTCCAACCTGTATGTATAGCATACAGCTATAACTCATCCTAAATTACTATAAGGGGAATATGGCCTCAGGCTACCCAATAATGTCTAGAGATGACAGATCCCCACAAACCAGCAAAAGAACACTGAGATAACAGAACCTTACTTCACAAAAAAGATTGTTTCTTTCTCTTTATATAATCAAACTGCGGTGTTTAATAAAGGCTGCATCTTTCCTAGCAGTGGATGCATTAGCAATCTCTCCTGATGCAGAGTTTTTTCACAGAAATTAATAGAAAATTATCATCTGAGATTTCTATCCATCTGTCAAAACTGACAGCAAATGACCCATGGGAAAAATAGGAGGGAAAGGGAGGCAGACAATGTAATCACTTAAGGCCTTTTCACTTAGGAAATGATACAGTTGACTAAAAAGATTATGATTAGAAAGGTATTTTAACCAAAGCTACAAAGATTGTTACAGGGTTTTTCCCTCTGGAATGTACAGACAGGTAAAATCCCCACCTACTATGCTACAAAGTACTTCTAAAGAAGTAAACTTACTGTCAACCAAAATATCTCTCAATAACAGCATTATTAAAATCCAAAGTGAGAGTGTTTGCATATGTTAGCTTGAAACCTCATTGGAAAAGTCACCATATCAATACTGAAGTAATTTGGGGGAATGTTACAATTCTCACAGAATATACATGCATAGCCACCAAAAAATCAGTGCTCTCATTGACTGAGACAGTCAATGAAGAAATAATGTTAATTTCAACAATCAAAAACAAGCATTTGGAATTTGGAGAAAAATGAGAATGAGCACTGGATAAACAAAACTTGAATAAAAGCTTTCCAAAGCCTCTTAAACAGTAATATCAGAACTGTTTTGAAAGTAAAGAGGCCAATGAAAAGATGCTTTTATTTGACACCTTCTGAAAAATTACACAGGAATTTCCTCAACTTTAATGACTATTCCTGAGTTCTTTTGTAATTTCTTTCAGAGTTTCTTGAATCCTAATCTAAAAGAGAATCCTTTAATGGTTGTTAGCCCTCTCTGGAGGACTTGACACATTTCCATTTCAGTTTCTTAATTTCATTATGTATCATTAATTTCCTTACTTCTTCCTCTTCCAAATGTGCATTTCAAAATGCAGAGGAAACAGAATAAGCAAAAAGTAGGTAATCCTTTTAAATAATATCTTTGATTTTTAGTTTCTCCAGCATATATTCCGAAGCACAAGTTTTCACAATGACTTTTTTTTTCCTTAATTTAAGCATCCTGCATGAATCAATAGACCCACCTCAGTTCTCCCAAGTAAACAGTTTAACAGTCAATCTGGAATTAACACACAAATTTAGGAATTTGAAGACAAAACCTCCCAGGTGCAAGAAACTATATAAATAATTAATATAGCTAATTCAAAATTCTTGGAATCATATCAGCATTACATGCTTGGAATTCCAAGACATAAAATAAAACATTTTTGGCACATACACCCTACTGTAACTTATCCAGATCTGTTTCCCCAATCCTGTATTTGACATCAGGCTTTTAATGAAGATTTAAAATCTTACAAACTCTTCTTATTGGTATGTATGTTATAAAGCAGCAACTACAAAATTCTACATGCTTGTGTAACGAAGACATCATTATAACTGTAACTTTTATACACTCAAGAAACAGGGAAGTGTTCTGTTTTTCTTCTCCAAGGGAAATGACAACAAAGCAAGCACAAGGGTGGCTAGTATTCATAATGAGACTCATAAATAAAGGAAATTATGTGCAGAGTTATTCATAAGGTACCTTTCCTCCTTTTGTTTACCATCCTGTAAAGTTCCGTTCATTAAAAAACAGGAAGAGAGGGAAAGGCTGAAGCAGTCAGCACCATCACTGCTGTAGCATTAGTTTTACAAAGATTCGAAAACAGTCTTAAGTGAAAAAAGTCTAAACAGTGTTTCTTCTTGAATATACTCAGTGAATCGGACAGAATGCGACAGAAAGATATTCAAATGCTACACATAACAAATTCTTCCCAAAAAGCCAAGTTTCAAAACAGATTTAAATTATAAAAATTAACAGCTCATAAACAATGCAAGATAACCATCTGCAAATTGCTATATGACAAATGGAGAGAGAAATTCAAGTAACATTAAAATAATGCTCTCTGCACAACATGTATGTCAGAATGGTTACAGTTAACTGAGAAGACAACCAGTTATAATGAACAATTAAAACAAGCCCCAACTCTCTTGTCAATTTAGATGATCCTTACACAAAAAGTAAATTACCTCCATTGAGATTCGTCTGTGTATCCGGTTTCTGAGACAAACACCTGTGGGAGACTGAACTTCATCAGATGACGTTCCAGAAGCTTGGTCACTTTCACCATCTGACCCCATTTTGAGATTTTCATGAACAATATCTTAAAAATAATCCAAAGAATTGAAAACAGTTAATCAGTATTCCACCAAGCATCTCTCTTGTACAGATGGAAAACAACTCTATCATTATGGTGTGCTGGGTTATGTGGCAAAGTCAAAGACTCATCACAGTCTTGGTAGTCTTGATACACTTTTTATGGCTCAGGAATCAGAAAATGAACAAGATTACTTTGTAGGAGTTTTACACAAACACTATCATTTTTTTTAAATTTGGTTTGCAGCAGAACTCAGTTTTCCAAAACAGAAGACAAACAGTCCAATCCAAATTTTAATTCCTATAAGCCACCTTCCCCCTCACGGCTTCAGTTCCCAAACTCCCTCACTACCTCTACTCTTCTAGCCGCTCTTGGATATAGAACATTACTGAAAATATTTAACTTTTCAAACTCAGACTATCTGATGTTAACAACCTAAATGTATCTTCAAAAAGCTTAAAAAAATGTGAGAGGTATAGGCATTGTTTTCAGAAATGCCGAATACAGAAACTTTAGATAGAAAAAACACTGCTATGCACGTGTGGAGGTAGGGCATGTATTCTGACTGTTTGAACAGACGCCTACAACATCTAAGTGGATTCAGCACCAGACATGATATTTAGGAGCAATTAAGTGAAATTTGTGACCTTATAGAGGAATTTAGGTAACAGACTGCCTGAGTTACATGATGTTGCAGGATCTTCATGTCAACTGAAATTGATACTTTTAACACAATCCTGTCGATTCACCCACATAAAAGAGTTTATGCGTATTATGTATATACATACACATTACTTAAGCACCACAGGATCTTCCAGACTTTGGAAGGCAAACATAATGAATGAAGGTGGTGTCATTAATAGCATAAAGAGCCAAATGAATTGCAAAAGGACACACAATGGGAAATTGGTCATACAAGCAATTCATTATGAGTAATGCTTCATCATCATCTCTAAAATATTTGAACTCCAAATTACTATAGAGATTAAATACTTACACATATAAAGGAGGTGCTTCAAAAGACACCAATTTCCCTACCCTCTTCTGATCCTTGGTATTAAGTATTATGTTGTACATGGTAAAAGAGAACTGGACGACCAACTAAGTATCTCTGCACTCTACCCCTAAAAAATGCTAATATCAGCAAAACACACAGAGCTCAATTCAGCCGTACCACCAACGTACCTGAAAATATTTAACAATTGCACAGCATTACAGCATTAAAAAAAAAAGAAAGAGCAATACAAGTTTTATCACTATCAACAAGAAAGAAAGCTGCATTTTCTAGAAAAAAACACCTTTAGGCCAATATTTGGTTATCAGTACATCTTCTAAAATGTTTGTCTAGTTTGGCTCACATAGAATCACGTAGACTTCAAATGATCAAATTCTTCCTCAGTACAAAGAATTTCCTTTTACAGAAAACAGAATGGTTATAAGAGATTAACTCATAAGGTATTGGCACCATGTATTTTAACCCTAAATGGTGTAATTAAACACATACTAAGCATGCATCCCATTCACAAAGCAAATTTTCCTGCAGCAATGTGGATCTAAATTGGATTTTGATTAAAAATCCACATTGCATCAGAATTTTCCCTGCAAGTCATGCTCAGATTTGGACTGAGCAAAAAAAAAAAAAAGTGGCGCTCCTTGCATAATAAGAAGCAATCTTCTGGTTTCAAACAAGGTCAAATACTCATCAGTGCTTCTAAAGGCACGGTAGTTTGAACCAGAGAAAAACATTTTCAGAAAGTGGTCCCTAAAGATCATCCTTCACCTTAAGCTAAGCAGACAAAATGTGACTCTCTTTTTGCCAAGCTTCTAAGAAATCTCTATTATTCTTTGTAGTGACTTGATAGCTGTCTTTTTTAAAATCACTAACAAACTGTAGGAAATTCATTTTTAGTAATATAAAAGCATTATTGAAAACACTACTTGCAGCAAAAGCTGCTACACCAGCATTGCTGTATCTGGTAAACAGCGCATTCACCACATCAGTTCTTCAATAAAGATTCTCTTTTAAAATCCTTTTCTGTAAGGTCACATAACCCATTTTATCAATTACAGGTTTCAAGATTCTGTTTGTAAAATTAAGCCTAACAGCTAGTGATAATCGTTCCCCAGCTTATTTATCCTCATGTTATTACAAGCCCATAGACGGGGCACCGAAGCCTGTTCTCTTTAGAGAAACTAGACAAGAGACAGTTATCTGGGCAACCTCAGAAAATAAGACTGACAAAATTAAAGCAGTATTGTATTTTAAGCCATGGAGCAATTACATCATTTCTTCTTTAAAAAGACTGACATTTATTAAAGTAATCATGATTGACACTGTCATACTTTTTGTCTTAAAGTCTTAAAGTCCTCAATTCACTGAAATGTATGTACTATGAAATTACTATTAAAAAATGACACTTCAAAATGCAACACTCAGAACTACAAAGCGCATCCTAGCTGTCAAAGATGATTCTTCTACTAAGATGACCACATATGCACTAATACACGACTAAGGACTATTTCAAGAACTAGTAACACAAATCCATATATGTAGGGCAGATAACATAGCTACAAGGAGATTCTGCTCTTTATAAATCAGGAACGCAAAGACAAAGTGTACCACTCAAGTCTAAAAATGTAGACTTTTAAAATGTAGATATTTTAGACTTAAATAAGATGACGGTCAGTCTATTTTGAATACTGCTGCGATACGACCAATTCTCATTTGCAGACGTTTTAATTATATTCTAAACAGGGATATATTTAAGCTTTTAAAAAATCTCTCGACTGTGTTATCTAATATAAACGTGTCCTTTTATTTTTGTTCAATTTAAAAGGCATTAGTAGAGCCTTATGCTCATTATTTTAATAGTAAAAACTCAAGGATAAGGCCTAGTCATTTTAATCATTGTACACAGGTGCATGATGATAATATTTGATTAAGTGATGATGAAAATCATGAAAGTATTTCCTTAATTTCACTAAGCTTTTCTATAGGCAAGTTCACCTGCACCAAAGCCAGCTCATGTGGTCTTCAGAGGTTTTAATGGTTCAGTAATTTCTTGAATTGCTTTCACTGAATATCCAAGCCCTTCTCTTACAGAGATGTTTATTTTAATGTACTCTACATATCTAATTAAATATCCAGTATGGTCATGTAATGAAAAGCTGTAGATGACTAGAATATAACAGGAAAACTATGGAAGTACATTTAAGAGAAAAGGCTGTCCTCATTTCAGCCGTGAGGAATGCACCACAGAAGAAAGGCACACAGAGAACCTACAGTGCAGCAAATGAGCACTCCTGCAAGTCAGCTAAAAAAATAACCACTAATTAGTCAGTAGTGAGTCAGACTGCATGATCCGTCCATCTTATTTCAAATTATTCCAAAAATCATCACATGACTTGCATCTTGGATAAAGGTGCACTTTTCCAAAAGCTTACTTTTCAGTGAAGTGGTTAGATTTTATGATTAGTTTCACTTATAACAATTAAAATTGAGGAAGGCCACAGTTAACGTTACCAAACTATGAAAGCTGTATGGAACAACCATTCCTTTCAATTCCAATGGTTACGATAAAGAAACAAAACTTCTCCAAAACTCTATCAACACAACTGGCAAAAGCAGGGATAAACTTTCCCCTAGTTGCTGTTGAGGTTCACCAGGAGGGTCAGCTTCAGTTGGCTTTGCACATTCCAAGCACCTCTCCCGTGTTCCCAGTAATATAAATATCAAACAAGGATAACAAAGTTGGCTCTCCATTCAGCCAGGTCAGACCCAAAATGGGTTCATTAGCTCTGGCTCCATCATGGACTGCAGCAGTTAAATGTCTCTGGAGGTGCAAGACTTCAGAAGCTGTATAGATACATATGAGCTAAACCACCCTCAGCCAGACCTTCATCCACATCAGTGGCACAGCCGATGCACAATGTGGCCCAAGAATCACCCACGTTATTTAAAATCATCATGATAACTGAATACCAAATTAAAAACAACTACAAAATTTTAAACAAAGGCAAGTGCCTTTTAGAGATCAGTTCAGAATTTTTGTTTTTACAAAACATTTTACCAAACTTAAAGCTAACAGAGACGTTTCCAAGTAGAAATTATTTTTGAAATATTTTGTGATTTTACATGTTACCACAACAGCAGGAACTGATGTTCAGTGCTCAGAAAGCAAACAAAACTCCAAAACCTCCTGGGCTTCTCAACCAATTTTTATATAGATGATCTCATTCAAAAGCAAGCAGCATGAAGATGCGCCTATGGCAGGTCTAGTTTTAAGCTGTTTTTTAGCCAAGTAGCCATCCTTTAACTGCCAAAATTTTGTGGTATTTCAAGGATATCTCTCTGATAGCATTTTTCTACCACTGGAACAGAGGAAAAAGTAGAGAGAAAAGAGGATGAGTGAAGAAAAGCAAAGAAAATAAAAAGTATCACATAGTGGGCATATTTGACTGTTTCATTTCTAAGGTCATTATCCCAATGGAGAAAACCTCATCATCCTGCTGAGTAATAATAATTCTCATATGGCAGGAACAAAAGGAGGAAAGATGTGAAGAAGGAGCAAAAAGAGCATTAGGAATTATGCTTGTGTATGCTTGTATTTGTGCTACCTACCACCAGATAACATTTACAAATAGCTTAAATTTTCATCAAATGAGGAATAAATAAAAAGGCATCACTAATGGCATCATTGCATCCAAAGTACAAACAGATGTTTAATATATACATACATACACTCATTAAATCTATTCCATACTACTTCAACGAAATTAGAAATTCTACAGGAATCTGTAGCTTTTTAAAACATGTTATTATAACACTTTCTACAAACTAACATATTAAAATTGTGAAAGCTATTTAAACACTGGAATCACCTATAAAAAGTGCTCACCTGAGACGAATAAAAGTAATGGCATTCTTCTGCTATACTTATATATTAGTATTTTTTCAGATGAAAAATAAAGCTTTGAGAAAACTAGAAAATCATTAAAAGAAACCAAAAACTGTTTATGAATTTTCCTTTTACAAAGCTGATTTGAAGCTCATAGTGAAATTTTGAAGAGGAATAAGTTACTGTTAAATTTAAATTTAAAAATTCTGACGTTTTTAAAGGCAACACACAAGTAGACGAGTACAGAAGTATGCATCTCTGCTGTTCCTGTACATAGTTTATATACATCTGATTTGACAAATAATCCATAAATGACTACACATTCCTAACCAGAGATTTTTGTAATTACACAACTATTTCTTTTTAAACTTTGTCTTCCTGTTAGCTTCTTGGCAACTTTACAAAGTTTGGCTATGCAAAAAAAGAAAAAAAATAAAGTGTATAGGACATGAGTCAAATCAGGAATTGATACAGCAGTCAAACTGTGCACACTGAAACCCGTTTTCTTCTGTGGTAACAACAGCTGCTACAAGAGGACAGAATCCTTTTTTAATTTGCGTGGTAGCACAAACACAAAAAAGACAAGGTTTTGAACACAATGAGTGTTATTAAGTAGAGGATAACTTAAAGGATAAAGTGGTTTGACTACTATCTTGAAGCTTAATCTTGAAGGAGAATAGTTTAGCGCACACTTTTAAAGGAGGGCAGAAGATTGAAAAATTCATAAAATTCTAATTAAACTGTGACTTGCTCTCATTTTCTAGTATCATTTAATTAAGCATAATTTAAAATAACATAAAAGCAGGGCAAAATATTAATGGTGACTGGAGGCAGCAACATGACAAATTACTTGAAGGAGAAGAAAAAAAATTTTGCAACTTATTTGCCCCACAGAACCACAAATATAGCTCAGGACCACAACAAAATGATAATTATTGTTGCACGGCCTTAATGTATCACTAAAAAAAGCAATTTTTTTTCTTATATTAATGTAACGTCCAAGTAATACACCAGTTCTTTTTAAATGCCACATATAGGGTGATGATAAACTGTTTTTATTGTATTCAATTTATTGTAGTTCTCACCAATGCTTAACTGAGATGAACACACAGGTTTCTTGCAACGTATTAAGAAAGAATATTGTGTAACTTTGCAACTTGTAAAAAATTCATGGGCAATTCCTGTGTGTTCTTGTAATGGCTTTCTTTCCAAAAATTTTTGAGACATTCAGTACCTTAAAAACAAGTTCCTCTAACAACTCCAGAAGAAGATTACTGCATTCCCAGAGATTTATTAAAGCATTAGAGTAACCGTACCTCTTGCTAAGAATCAATACAGACATTATTCTTCATAGAAAAATGAACTTAAACAAACAATGTAGTAAATTACCTAATCTGCTCCCATTTCTGGGCATTGCCATGAAAGAGCCGAGGCTGCCCCCTATGACGCTATGTGGTCTCCGTAAAGGGGGCTTCTTGAAAGATCCTGTGTATTGGTGGAGAAATGAGTGCATGCTGTGAGACGTTGGAGGCCTGCCATTCTTCACAATGGGCTCTACAATTCACAAGGATCAAAATATTCATTCCCACAAGCAAGTAGGAGTGTCAGGAACATGCCAGAAGAAAAAAAAAAAAAGAAAAAAGAAAAAAAACAGTTACTAGACAAGAAATCACCACTCTGGTATGATTCTCTTTCATACTAACAGTAGACCATCATACTACTGCCATTTCTTTATTAACAAATTAATACAAAATATGGCATTAAATATTACCCAAATTTCATTTTATTAAATTCTGTCACTCCGCTGCTGGATCAATAAATGACCAGAATATACAGTCTAAAAATGTGAATAAAAACAGAATTTAGCTTTTAATATCAGTATAATTCTTTTCTTCTGAATTAATGATTATTAATTAATTAATGATTTTGCACAATGTTTCATCTTTACTATAATTTAAACAGATCAGCTGTTAGATCAACTCACATGATGAGCAAATTCAACTGCAAAACTTTGGAAATATTCCCCCTCTCAAAATTCTTGAGGGTCACTACTAGCAAGGCCTTGTTACTGGAAGTCCTTACAAGGAAACGTACCTGTCTAGACCCACCAGAGCTGTCATGCCATAATAGAGGTTATTAACTTAAAGGATATCAGAATAATTAAGCATTCCATGAGTTATTTTGGCTGTTTATTGGATTGTGGCTCAAACAGTTCACCGTACTTAGACTTAAAACCAGGATCGTAAGATTTGTAAAGAAATTATTATTATTGATAAACACTTTCTAAGAAAGATGAAACTTTAGAAATTTTAAAATCTTATATACAAACGTGCACAGAACTTGTTTGTGTTCTCTCAGCAGCTTGACTCTGCACACATGGACTAGCACCCAAGGATTGCCATGGTACTAGAAGCAGTCTAACTCTAAAAACATAGGGGATTTTTTTACCCCAGCAAGAAGCAGAATAGATGTCAACCTGTATTGACTATCATAAAACTAACTTACCAGAACCACAGATTAAGTCATTCATATAAGGAATTAAAGAAGAAATACTCTCACTACAGAAAAAGTACCCAGAGGTCAGAGTCACCCAGCAGCTACACAGAAGCACTGCCCCTGTAGTAGGAAAAAGACTGGAAGATATGGCCAAGCACTTCAGATTCAAGTAATTTATTTTTCCATCACTCAATTCTTATTAACATTACAGATACATGTTTTTTGGTATTATTCAGAAGACAGAAAAGGCAGCAGCCGCTCATTGAGCAACTGGAGCACGAGCGCTGCTGGATGGAGTGGCACCTCCCAAGGCATTTCTGGAGCCACTGCTCCCAAGGCGTAACATGGCCAGGATCTGCTTCACTCACGCCTACTGGGACAGGGAGCAATCTGAGCTGCTATTTCATCACCCCGACTTATATTCTCACATGCAGGGACCCCAAAATCTTGCTTTCCCTTCCAAAATAAGGTAAGAATAATAATATAGCCAAGAGAACTTATTTTACAAAAAGCAGAATTTCAATGGTGAAGTAAAGTAACAGCAACAAATACCTAATAACCTAAGTAAGGAAAACAGGATCCTGAAGGGAACCCCTCTCCACTCCACATGTACAAAAACCTTCTGGCTATACTATGATTGGTCTGAAGCAAAGAGACAGAAGTACACAGACAGAACTATGCAAGGATAGGCCAGTGACTTTAAAAAATAATTACGCAAGGAAATTTTGCATAGAAGGATGAATAATACACTAATACACAGAAAAAATCACTTTAACTCAGCTGCTGCAGGGGGAAAAAAAAGCTTCAGGCAGAAAAAAAAGACTATGGATGGACACATCAGCACTGTTATGAACCTGCCTGCATCTTTTAATTAGCATCTTTCATAAACAGCTTCAAAGTGGGTGCAGGAGGAAAAATACACCATACATCCCTGTATACGTTTGTGAAGTATGATCAGTGTTGTCACCTTCAAAACTCTGCCCATCTTTCCCAAACCCTTATTTCTGTTTCTAATACACTGCATCATCCCATTTGATTTAAGAGTGGTATCGGCTTCCTTATTGTGCACCTTCACCAGCAGATTTATCTTAGGGCAGCAGGCAGCAAATTCCTCATCAATTTTTGGATAGAATCCGTAACTACTTCCACATGACAGTAAACAGGTTCACATACAGCACAACTACTGCTTTTGCTTTTTACATGCTAAAATCTGCATTATGTCTTCCAACTATCTTACTATTCTTTGGTTTGGAATTTGATCTAGTTTCTAGACTAAAATCCTCACACTGAATTTACATTCAATACTGAACAAATGAACAGTAACACTGAAAATCCAAATTCCTGATGAGTACACAGTTTGTTCTGTTGAGACGGTCATCAGTGGTTATAACTATGATGCTTGGTGGGGTTTAGTGGCTAGTTTGCATAATTTTAAAGTTAGTAGTTCATTTGCATTCCTTACATAAGCAATAAATAATATGTATTAAGCACGTAATTCTACTTCATTGTTTCTAAAATCATATTCTTATGAAAAAAGATAGCCAACTCAGAGATTATTTTTTTTCCCCCCCCCAGGAAAGCTCTAGGAACTAAAACTCTCCTCCCTCTGACCAAACCCTGCTATACCAAGCAAAACAAAAGTCTCTCAGCTTTTTGTTTTGTTTTAAAGCCCTAATAACAAACCTAGGAAGAAAGTTCTCAAGACTTATTTTTGGTTTGTTTTTTTTTTTTTGTTAGTATGGAAATGCAGTGCTAAAAATCACTCATACTATTTTTTAGCTCTGCTGCTAGCATTAAGAGCCTTTACACTTTGGAGGGTAACTTAAACCCTGAGCAAAGTGCCGAGACAGACTGATGCTTGGTAACTGAAAATGCATCTCCTGTGGCAAGATTACTGTCTCACACACAAAAAAATGCAAATTATGTATCAAAGTAAATATTACTTTTCTCATCCTAATGAGAAACTGAAGATGCCAGGATACATCTCAACAAAGGTCTGGGAAGCACCAAAGGCAGGACGGGAAAGGGACAGGGCCGTAGAGCTGGAAGTACAACTCTGCTGTTGAGCCTGACAGCCCATGGCCTCAGCCACCCCCCACACCCCACCTCTACACAGTCACAGGCACTGAGGATTCCACTACCATTAACCACATGGGAGGGTTTGCACGCATGTCGACTGTCGCTACATTCACAGAGCACAGAGTCGGTAATTTCGCTTGTATGTTACGGCTTTTGTCTACTCACGCTAAAATTAATCTATCTCCATGAACTGTGTAGCGTGTAAAAAATGCAGGAGTTTATGAGTACACCAAATGACTAAGCAGAGATTGAGTTTTACGTTCATTACTAATACGGCAGTGTGATGAACAGAGATGATCGGTTTAAAAATTTGTTTTTCTTATGGCACTGGTAGATTTGCACGTATTTTACAGTTTAAAAGAAAGTTCCTACAATACCCTAACATGAAAAGTTCAGCTCAAATATAAGGGTAAGCGCAGAAGACATTAATAAGAAGACAGCAAATTCATATAAAAATGAAAGACAAATGGTTGACATAACAAGATCCAATTATACAGAAATAAATTCTGCCATCATAGGCAACTATTACCTTCCTGTACTGTCGTAAGTAGTGTTCTAAATTATGGAGCCCATTATAAAATTTAGCAACAGTAATTTAGGTCATGTAGTAGGCCAGGCATAACTACTGACAGACAATGAAATGAAGGTTACGAAAACTCTCAGATTAATAGTATACCTCTGACTAAGAGAAGTATTAATAGCACTTGCTTACAAATGGTTTTTAAAATCCTAGTACACATTAATTTGCAGAAAGGGGGGATCAAATGGCATTTTATGATCCAGACTTACGGTCTGGAAAAGTATTTTTGTTATATAGAGTTAAGTTTGCGTTGTCATATGCTAGAAACTTTTAAAGAAATGTTGACATGAATTCTGCATTGTGTGGTGCCTCCTCCCTGCAAATGTAACAATAACAGCTAAGAGCTGGAACAAATATTGAAAATGATCAAGCAAACTCTTGCTGGAAATGAATTTACAAGACTGTTTATCATTTTTGTGCATTTGTTAAGATGCAAGATTTAAACAAAATGCTTTTGAAAAAAGTATTTAACTCCCTCTGTCCAAAGATCCCCAAGTACTTCTTCCAAGTTACAATTTTATTTAATTCACCTAAAGAATTCATTTTTATCAGGATTATTAATATGTTGAATTACTACATTTAAAGGGTAATGCTGCAGTTTTTAAGGTGTGAATCTAGTGCAACTGCTTGGTCTTGAATAAAATGAGTCAGAACTGTAAAGTTAAATGCCTTTACTACATATATGTATAAACTGCTTCTTGTAATTTTATCTCTGTGATTATAGGCTTCGTTTATTTTTTTAAAAATGTCTCCCTATATAAAACTCACAAACATTCCTTACATTAGTGTCACTATACTTAGTAAATGTAACTTGGTAAGCACTCAAAGGCATAGCTGACATGATGGAGGTGTTTTCCAGTAGTCCAGTAAGTATTTTTCACAGAGCTATTGGTTTAATATTCAGCCACAACCAAAATCAATGATACAATTTAAGAGGGGACTAGAAAACCACCAGCAAATCACTATGCAAGTGTATGGATCTATTGCATTTTGAATATCATGCACAGTTCTGGTCTTCCTCTCTCAGATTAAAACTGCAGAAGTATGGTACCACCCACAGACTTGCAGGAGGGCTGAAGAGGGCACCTAGGAATCAGCTGCATCCACCAGCTCCTCCAGCACAAGAGTAAGGGTCACTGAAAAAAGCCAGCCATGGCAGGTTGCATACAGCACGCGGAAGCGGTTCTTCTGACTGTGCAGTCTGTGGAAACTCCTCACCACAGGATGTTACGACTATCAGCAGCTTACAAGACTCAAGGGGAGACCAAACAAGAAATCTGCTCTGTGCGGGGTTACTGCACAGAGACTCGCCTAGTTCAGGAAGTCTCTAACCTAGAAACCGGCACAGTACTCTGGGGAAACGGTGTTATATTTTGGGCTCTAATCTTAGACTTGCCCTCAAATGTCATCCTCGGAGACTGGAGAACAGGCAGGCAGAGTTCCAGCCGTCCTTAGGGCGCAAGACTTCTGCAGCACCTGGGCAGTTTGCTCATGCTGGCTCATGCAACATTCCAGCAACCATTCCAGCAGGGGCCTCACCAGTGATTTATCTATAGCTCTCCTTCTTCACTCTGCTCTGTATCCAAACTGATAAAATTTATAAATATGGAAAGCAAGCTGAAAGAGAGACTTCTCAGCGGTCCTTTTGAAATTGTATTTGGTCAGTTGTTATTATGTTCTCATTTTGGCTACAGAATCGCTTCATCTTTGACTCATCTTTCAAGGAATGTCATTTTAATTCTTGTATTTCTTATGCAACCTACTAAGCCATCATGCAAATCTAGTCTTTAAATGGGGGGGAAAGTTAACTCAAACATTCTGAATGAGACTATTTATAAATATGATAACTGGTGTACAGGATGCACACACGGTTTTCACTTCTTGAAATATAAGCATGTCCGGCTTTTTAAAGTTTGTGTGTGTATATATATATATACACATATACACACAAACATAGACACACACTTTTTTTTTAATGCCTCATTCATGTTATCTTGCTTAAACGTGCATCTTCAGCAAGGTTTAAAATTGGGCAATGCATGGTGACTGTGCACTGTTCTATTACTTGATTTTCAAGTTTGGCAAATGCTGAGCTGCCAGTTTATTTCATTTGGATCATATTCTTGTATTTTCTTGCATGCTATCATTCAAATTTCCATTATTATTGGCATAATGCAAAATAACTACACCATCACTATTCAAAGAAAATACTGTTTAAAATATAACCAGCCTAGCTTATTAATGTAAGAGTTGCTGGACCATGTTCGTGATCTGTTTTGGAATACACACATATATTTTAAGAAAATACAGTACCCAGCAAGGTACTGCTGCTTTGCTAAGTTTGAAATAATGCCAACACCAATGCTAAGAAACATACAAGAACAGAAAGGAAATCAAATGAGCTGCTGAAATCTTTCAATTGTGAAGTGACAGAAAGTTATGCGTGAACATAAGTGGAACTGATTTTTTTATTTCATTATTATGAGAACTGCCAGAGTCAAGCAGAACAATAGTGTATATAACCGAGAAGCCTGTCCGAGGAATTAGTTAAACCCAACTATTTTATGAGGTTATAAATATGTCTCCTCTTTTTCCTTTAACTGCAATTTAAATTAACCACAAACCCTGATCTGAAATTACTCCCTTAACTTGGGAGCAATTTTTCAATATATCCCGAATGTTTCTTTTCCTTGTCCATCTATCTTAACAAAGAGCCACACTACCACTTTCTTTCCCGTGCTGGATTTACTTAACTGGATTTACTTAATCTGAGCTCCAGAGAGTCTGCAGAATTACCTGGCATTTCTATGCAAGGCCTCAGCAACTGACATAATGTCACACATCAGTCAGCTGCTGGATTAAAGAAAGAGTTTTCATTAGGAATGTAAATGCATTTTGAAACACTTTTTATGAATATATAATACCACGTATTCAACTATCTCTTTTTTTTTTTATGTCCCATGAGTATCTCTATTATGTGACAAAAAGACCAAGCTGGCTTTTAGACTTCACTGCCTAAATTTTGGAATGATACTTGCTTCAGATACCTTTAATAAAGAATCAAAATCAGCTGTCATACATGGTGACATTTTCCCTTAAATCAAGCACCTCTGATAGAGCTGAGTATGTCTGCAAGAAAATGTATTATTCAGTAACCACTATCCGTTCTGGACATGAAAACCATATAACTACATAAATACATATTTTAATTTCATATAAATCAAGTGCACACAAGAAGAGTTTTTTCTAATTGAAATAAGACAGGTATTGGAGACATAGCATTTATGATCTCCGATTTGGGTATATAATGGGGATTGCACCCAGGCATGATCCGCATTGTAAGTAAGGATGAATTTTTGTGCAATAGCAAGCCTGCCACAATTCACTCTTGCTATCAAAAAGGTGGCTCAGGGTCCTCCCTCAGCAAAAAAAGATGTGTAATTTTGATTTAGGTTTTTGAACTAGATCATCACAGGGCGTGCAGAGTGTGGGTGCCAACAGAAGGGTGGAGGCAGAACCTCACTCGCCACTTTTAGCTGCAGCTTGACTTTGGACCTATAACAAAAATCTCACTAAACACCCTGAGAATCGGCTACTGGTTTTTATAGGACAGGATTCTACGCAGTTTCTTTTCCACCCACCTTGACCTCATCCTTGCTCCAGAAAATTTCCAAGGTTGTTGGTATTTTTCTTTTCTTTTCTGTTTTAATATGAAATTAAATATTCATTCTCTAAACAGCCTTGCATTCATGAACCTGGCGATACATCACGATAACCTTTCAACATCATTGCCTCAAATGCTAATCATATTTTGTCATAGAGCATAATCATATTTTGGCATTATCTACTACACGATCATTTAACTAATCTGAATGTATGCCCTATTAATGATTACCCAATTTTTGCATGTTTATTGGCAATAAAGACTGATTTTTTTTGGACTTGCAATACAACATATTTTGAATAAACTGCTTTCCTGAAGAAGCTGTTGTCAAGAAGCTCTTTATTTCTTCAGAAATTCTAGAATGTAAGCAGGTGAATTTCTGACATTTTGAAGCTGGTATGCTGTACTGTACAATATTTAATTACACTGCTGTAAGGCTGTCAGACCCACTCAGTAAAATTAGTTGATTGCAGGTGATGCATCCCATAGAAGAAATATTTACACAACCCAAAGCAGCTGTACTTTTCCTACATCTAATCTCAGGGAGCTGCATGAGCACTGTATAAAATATTGTATATTTATACATTATTTTATGGTCTTGTTTCCTTGGACTCCATTATGTGATACCCAGGAAAAAATCAAGTCATTCTAAAAATAGAGCAACTACTCAATACCACTTAAAACTGTATTTATTCATTAAATAACAAGATGAAACCTTCAAACTATTGACAATATTAAAAACTTAGCAGAACCTCAAGGGATTCCTCCCATTGCTCAAAATTAATCCATTTGAGTTCAGCAGTCATGTTCAGAGTAAACGTTCTTCACTTGGAAGACACAGGGCAAAAAGTATTGGTAGCATGTTTGAAGAAATATGCTGACAGAAACCTAAAGAAACACTGTCTCCAAGTTCCTCCCAAAAATTAAGTACCTCAATGATTAATATGGCACTGTAATATCCTGTAAACTTTTGGGTTTTTTTTTAATTTGGGAAAACAAGGATATAATTTTTTCCAAGGAGTCTGTTTAAACTACAAAACCAGGAGATAACACACAAGGCAAAAAGTGAGATCAACACATCTAAAACACCACAAAAAGCCTTTCAAAGTTGACTTCACATACAATGAGGTTTTGCCTTCAGTCTAGGTACCAAGTCAAAGATGATCACAATCAAATGAAATATATTCAAAGCTGAAAACCTGTCTTTGAGATTTATGTATTTTATACTGTTTAAAAGTAATTCTCAGGATAGTAGTTTTGGTCATCAGAACACGTATTGGAACATAAGCAAGGTAGTCCTGTACCTCTGATCACATATGCATGACACACCACCACCAGTTACTAAACTTCCATTTAAAAAGCCTAACTCCAGAAGGCATCGCACTACACCGAATCCTTCAAAACACTGTTCCAGGTACAATGTAAACCAATGCGAGTCAGCATGATAGCCAAGATACCAGTATCCCTGGCCTCCATCCTCGCATCGCCACACACAACCACCCTGTAGCTTCCAATGCAAACATCTGTGAGGCCATACTGCCAACCAAATCAGGAAACAGAAGATCTGGCTGCTTTCTGCCCTACTTTCTAGAAATTACTGTGTTGGCTAGTTACGTGTATTTTACTTTTCTGTATTTAAGTCCATCTGAATGCCATTTAAGAATAAATCTCCATATACCCGTCAGTGAGCCTACGCTAGCAGAAATCTGGTGTATTTACAGAGGCCACTTCTGCATCTAAGCATCGTGTTCTCCTGCCAAACCTGCATTCTGCTTGTGAAGGAAAACACTTGTGAGTGGACACCCCCACACGCCCCCGCCCCAAGACTACAGGTCTCTGCAGCATGCTTTCAGGCACTCAGTGTTCATGCTCATTTCACTTTGTAAGCACTTCCACACAGGAACAGAGCCTCCAGGTTTTGTGGGAAGAAGCAAATTAAAACAGAAGGGAAGAAAGAACACTATGTTGTGCAGCGTACGTGGGATGGAGAAACCATACTCAACGGTAGCAACAAAAATTGATGTATGCCACAGCACAGAAGAGTACATTACAGACTATAATCAAAACATCCTCAGTACAGTGTAAGGGACAGTACAAGGTTCAAAATTTAGCCATGACAACTGTGCGTTATTTGCACTAATCTGCAGCTCTACAATGAGCTCTAGCACTTTTGGGGATTCCCCCTCCCCCCCACCTCCCCCCAGTATTTTTAGATTGATACTTTCCTCCGGTATCAACAGAAAAAAATTATTGATTTATTACCACCAAGTATTTCTGTGCTCATATTTTCAATTCAAGAACACTGTCTTGAAAATATGTTGCAACACACTGTCTTCCTTCCATACTCAAGGAATCACACATAGCAGATGGAATGGGTGTTTCTTAGCTGTACTGAAGATGATATGAAATGACTACAACTACGAAAGACACTTGGATGTTCTGAGACAGTATTGCAATGTGTCAATTTTTACAGACATTCATTCCTCTTATCAGAGTATTAACTAGTTATTAAGGCCTTAAACCTAGAAAACACTTACGCACTTTACTGTAGCTGATTCTTCCATTATTACTCACACCTGTAAAATTACAAAAAAATTATGCAAGTGTTTGTGAGACTGGATCTTGTGATCATATCGCTGAGCTAAAACAGACCAACTGGAGATAAATACTATTCTAGAAATTCATGAAGCCATTTCTATCAGAACCTCACTTGTTTTGGTTTATTATGCACGTGTGTATATATCAATATTTAAAAAAAAACCTGGCAATACAGAATGGCTTTCCAAGTTACTTATATATTAATGCAAGATCTGTGGACGTATTTTTGAACATATCTCGTAATTATTCTTAAAAGCATGCTTGGAGTTTGTGATAATATATTTTATGATGTTAAACAATACAGCCACATCTTTCAGTTTCATTAGAGAGCGTATTCTTATGTATTTAAAGTATTTGCATAAATTTTACAGTTCATTGGGCTTTAAATATGCATAAATTGGATGTTACTTCTAGCCAATTTTCATTAGTATGTCATTGGCAATGAAGAATTTCAGCAGCAAATTTAGTTGTCAACTGCTACAAATTACCATTTAGTATTTTTAATATTCATCTGAATACACAGATTAAGGTAGAACCTAGAATTAAAAAAGCAAGCTGGCACATTGTTAGTGTGCTTGAATCGAGACAGAATGAAAAATGAGCAACAAATCTAACCAATTGGTTTTATATGTTGAAATGTTAGAGACTGTGAAAAGCTTCTGTAATTAGACAAAATAGCCCAAGGCATACTTCATACAGTCCACAGTTCACAAGGCTTCAGATCTGTATCAGGCATTTTACTGGTCCTTCTATTTTTATGGTTTATGCATTTGGTTTGGTGATGCTTCCTCACCCAGAAACCAATTATGATGAACATAATTTGTAAGGCATATTTAATTACATATAGGTTTCTGGTCACTAAATAATTTGGTGGTGTTCCAAAAAAACCAAAACTCTGCACCACTGCATCGAACGATACAGGTTGATCCCCGCTAATCCCATTTTGCTGCTGCTGGAGGAGTGCTGCATACTGAGATTGGACTGACGTCACGTGATGAAGGAGGCTGTGTATGAAATGAGATTGCATACAAAAGGTTAGCTGATTCAGTGGTATCAATGCACTGCAAAGAAATCAAACGTTATATATCTATTTTTATATCTGTGAACTACAAACGGGACAATTTGTTCTGCATTAGGAGTACTGCTCTTTAAAAGTAAATCTTCAAACAACCCACTCAAAGCTGGAGCTAATGATGTGGTGGGTCTCTGCACTGGAGCAGCAGTTATTTCAAATGGTAGGCAATTGTTCTGGGAGAGGAAACATTTGGCAGGGGGCTCAACAAGACAGGCTAATGCAAAAGGGTGACCATGAGGAAAGGTCCCTGGTACTATGTACATGGACATCTGGAACTGTAGTGCTGAACTGAAAACTTTATAACAAGAATTTTACAGGACATGTATGTGAAAATCAGGTAGAGATGAGCGTGGATACTGCATCAGCACGGATGTGGTTTTCTATGGATGCAGCTTCTACAACATCTATGGTCCAGTAACACAGCCAGTTTCCAGGAAGAAAAAAAGCTAGCATGTATAAAATTAAATCCTTCAGTGAACACAACCATCAGAATGGAGAGACAGCACACAAGATGGGTAATTTGCTAGGAAGTAAAACAAAACCAAATTGGAAAACAACAATGCAAGGAAATTCTGCTGTAAAGTCCTTCAGTGTTCAGGGTTTATCCTTGCCTTCTGGCGTGAAAACAGTTGCAACGCCCTTCAACTCTCATTTCTCAAGTTCATGATGTAATAATATTTGAAAATAAACCACATATGAAGAACCACTTTCTGAAGACTGTTTGTATCCCTGACCTTGATTCTCTGTAGATCAAGATATTGGCTTTGATTTGCTAGACTGTGCTTTTTAAGTTCTTTTAAGAGCCGATCCAAAGCCTGCAAACTGGGCACATTTGTGTTTCTCTGTTCCACAGGGTAAAGCAGCTGTTTATTCTTCTTAAAAGCAGAACTGGGGAGACGGTTACTCCTGCCTTCTGAGACCAGCACCATCGCAGTAAAAGATGCACTTTCAAGATCTTAATGCTGGTATCGCTTTATAAACTATTCTTCAAGAGACTACATCCTCTCATGTGTCCCAGCTGGATATTTACAGTTAGCACAGGCTTCTTAACACTCTGATTTTGTAAGATGCCAAGGCAAACCTTTCTCATTTAAGCACTCCTCTATAAGTAATTCTTTTTAAAATAATGTCCACCAAAGGATTTTTTCCCAGGCTATGTTCTCTACCAAACTTGACTTTCATCAAAAGAGAGAACTCATTTCCTGACTGTTTCTTCCAGCAATTGTTGCCCAAATCCCCGATTCCTACAGTCTATCTGAAAACTACTCCTTCCAAAATATCTTGATCTGTAGGAAAGCTAGAGCTTCCTTTAGAAAAGCAGGACTAGCTGGTGTAGCAAGCATTTTCCAAGCCTACTTTCTAAGAAAAGTAGGGTTGGAAAGGAAAGGAAAAATAAAGGAAAACAAAAATCCACAAGGCAGTATCCTGTTCATCTCTGCAAGATCAAAGATAGGACAGATACCAATATCTGCATTCTAGAAGTATCAGAAAAAGGAAGCAAATATCAGTAAACCTTTTCTAAATGGCATAAAATTATGAGTTAAAGACCACACACAGCAAAAGTACTGCTTATATTTATTATTCTTCCTCTTTCAAGATGACCAGCAACACCTCAGGGTATCCAAAGACACGCTACTAAGGCATTAACAACATTCTGCAGTTGTAAGCATAGTATGTATTGTATCACACAATATTAGCATAGAAGCTTCCTTTTGGCTACTGAAATAATGTGGAAAGCAAAATAAAAGGAGCACTAAAAGCTAAATAAATAATTTGTCATTAGAAACATTTTCTTGAATTGTATTTTTATCTTTTCAAGTATCTACTGAGAAGTTAAGCTTGTCAAAGTTTGCCAACAGGCATGCAGAAGACATCTAAGTATTGCTGTTTGAGGTAATTCTCAGGTAAGCATAACAAACTGCAAACAGATTCATACACGGTTTAAGATGACGTAAGCTTATGCTTCTGTAAACAAGTTATTGTGCCCTCTGTCCCTTGAGCTGGCACCCAGAACGTGGTCCAGGTTAAAGTGAAATATTGTTATTCTTCCTGGATCAAGTTTTCAACTGAATCAATACAGCAACCCAGTTCACTACATTCACTGATGCCGGTGACAATTTTTCATACTCATTTCCCAGCATGAAAATAATATTCTTAGCATTGATCTGCATAATGAAATCAGTCTGTCAGAAGTATATACAGGTCTGAAAAAAATATGCATCCATAACAAAGGCTAATAAAGTGAAACCATGTGGGACAACTATTCAGTGTCTCAGAAAGTACTTAGTAGACATCAGTACCAAAAAATTTTTTTTCTTTTAAAAACCCCAAAATTACTGTTTCAGATTAGACCTGCACATAAAAAGCTGTAATAAACAATTTTCCAAACTACTGGGCATGGCCCATGATGAAGACAAGACAATAGCAATGAATATACCAGGGACTAAGGGTAAAAATGAAAAACATTAATAGCTTTGTTTTGCCAAAGGTAAATTTAGCTTTCAAAAGCTTGGTATGCAACAGACCTTGGATGGAGTTTGAAAAGTCTGCAGGGCGAATTCCTCAGCCTCTAATTCTGCTCAAATTTACCAGCCCTGTCAGTTTTCAGTGGGAAAATTCAGAATCATTTATTGGTGTGAAGTGGGGAAATAAAAATTCCGATCAGTTGATACTTGAGAAAAATCTTAGATGTCAGCAGAGCAAGAAATAACACTAATCAGCACAGAAGATGAAATATGACTTAAATGCTGCAGCCCAGGAAACGGAACAAAGCAACAAAATCTCTTCCAGTCTTTGCTACTGCAGATTGTATTCAAAAGCGGTATCATCATTAATGTGGACTTTACAGCAGCCAGTACATTTATGGGATCAGCCAAAGACTTGCATAAGAATACACAAGCAAGCTGGTTATCCTGAATGTTTCTAGTCACCTTCATATTGCTGAAGAGAAGAACTATTCAGAGACATGAAGAAGTGAAAGAATTCTCAGACTAGTGCACTGCATCACCAATGAAAAGGTAAACTTTTTTTTTTAATAATATTTACGCAATTACTATCAATCATATTACCAAATAATGATTTGGGGAAAAAAATTAATTTGAAGCCATATGAAGTTAATGTGAGACTCACTAAATTCATACAATAATGGGTTTATTTACTGAAAGAGCATCTATGAGCCTTGCTGCACACATTAAAATATCAATTTTGATAAACAGCTGTATAATAGTTCATTATCAAAGCAAACCAAACCAATACATAACAACGTATCAACCTGTTAAAAGAACTAGGGCAGTCAAATGTAAGATAAATAAAAAGAAAAGGTTAGTGAGGAAGTCCATGCAACTGTGAAAACTTAAATAAAACCCAAAAACGCTCACTTTAGTGGGGTCTGGCAAAATTCTTGTATTTTCTGGAAAGCGAAAGATGTGCTTACCGTTATCTTTGCTGCTGTTTTCTTCAATTGTCATTTGTTCTGCTAGCTCAGACAGCGATTCATCAATGGTCTGGCTTCCACGCAAGGTTAAGGAAAGTCTCCTCTTAAACTTTTTCATTCTATCAGTATTAAGTCTGGCTTAAGGAAGCCTGAAAAAACAAGATTAAAAAAGTAAAACATAAGAAAAAAATTATTTCATCGGAAAACAAAATTTAATCACCTCACATAAAAATGCAGGAAGGCTTACGGAAAATTTAGTCAATATGCAAGTTATCCTTAAAACAATATCCTTAAAACAAGATTACTCTACTGGACTGAAGAGTATCTTAAAAGGTAGGTGCCCATACATTTTTGCAATTTTTATTTCTGTTAGGGAAAATGAGAATAACTGTTTTTTGAGAAAATGAAACAAAAAAGCTAATTTGATCACTAATTTTACAATCCAGTAACAGAAGAGTCATCTGAAAACTTGATAAGCGTGCGTTCTATTGCCTCCTCTGCAGCCTTTGTCACCAAACCCACTGAGGAGGAGGAGGCTGGAACCTTCTCTCTCTTTCAGCCTGTTTGTTTATGGATGAGAAGTTACTGAACTTCTCTATATTTTGCCCTCTTCACAAAAGGAGGAAGGGAACAATACTAAAAGTCTTGAACACAAAAGCAATTCTCAAACCCGATCCCACCTAGGGAAATAAATAGCCAGGGCTTGATAACGACGGCTAGAATGGACGTTTTTCTACAGTCAAGCAGTAAGACTAAACTGGGAACAAAGCAGGAGGCATTTTCTCCATGGAAAGCAGTAAGCAAACATGCAATAATAACAAAGGTCCAGACCGATAAACACGTTGCCACAAGCCTAAGCTGGTAAGCGAACTCTGCAACGTGCCATATGTTTGCCCATACACGACAAGAAGCACAATTCTGTCCTTCGTTACTCCATATGGACAATTCACCCTAGATGTTATTTCACAATAACTTGTTTATCTGCTCAAAGTCTCCAAGAATCACATAGGCAGTGACAAACACAAGCATAGCATACTTTTAAGTCTGAGCTGCTCATATATTTTTTCTCTGCATCAGCCTCTTTGCGCTCCAAAACACATAATTCTCCTACAATACTGAAAAAAAAAATAAATCAAATTTTCTTCAATGTCCTCCTTTAAACAGAGAAACGCAAGCAGCAGTATTGCAAGATCTACATTTGTTGTCAAATTGCGAATAGGATCACTTTCATGTTGACATTGTCCCTTTAAGTATACACATTTCAACTGCATACCTTACTCTCAGTTTAGATGCTACATAATAAAAAGGAGAACAAATCCGTGGAACAAGTTGGAAGTGGTCATTGGTGGTAGGAGAACACATACATAGACTAAACCATCACAAGACTAGATCGCACAGGACAGTAAGTAACATGTAAGGATGGATAAAAGAAGACCTTTGGGATTTGAGCCCCAAAATCTGAGATGAACAGCCCAATGACTGGCAAAGCAGCACCTGCATCCAAGTGGAAAAGGGCAGATTACCAAACAGCACAGAATTTTAGACAACCACAGCCACTATACGCAGAAACAGTCAGGCACTGGGTAAAGATCTGTAGGAAATTAAAATATAATTTCTGGAGATACAGTTAAGCTAGCAGTTTCAAAACTGCCCTTTTAATGCATTGCTGTATGTGCAATAAAGCCACACCTTAGTACGAATAATTTCTCTCTCTCTCACTCAAAAGCAGGATATTCTTATTGTTAAGAAACTGCATTCAGAGAACATTCCAAGGGGAACATTTACTTTTCCTGTTCAGGACCTGCTTTAAAAACCTTACTTGAAACTGCTTTATTTCTGCATTTATTTTACCTTTTCCAAAACAATGGCCTATGTTTCTCTTAAAAACCTAGCTTTTAAAAAAAACAAAACTGGAAGGACACATCCTCTATATGTGGTATTACTCAATTCTCCTATAGTGTTCTTTGAAACGTGCATCTTCCTATAAGTATTATACTCAAAAAGGATACATGCAGTTTTTAGCTATGTAATGCCCTAAAGCTACCTGACAGCACAACAATTTCTTTGCAATTTTCCACTTGGGCAGTAACTGAAAAAACAGATGCCTTTATATGGAACCAGGCTGTTCCTGGCTTTTGATCTTGCAAATATTTAAGCCTACACAATTTTTTAATCAAAAAGAAGGTCTACTGCTGAAGAATATTACATATAAATTAACAGACACATGGATTAGAAAATCCAAGAGACATTCTAAATCTCAAACTAATGTAAAAGCAAATATTTTGCTAACTATACTTACAAAATTTCTCCTCTAAAAGGGAAGTTTCATGGACTGCTGAAGCACCATTTTTACTAACATTCTGAATTGAGTTCAGGGCTTGATTTTGAAATAACTTAAGAGTAAAAAGGAATCAGGAGTGGGAATCCATGTTTGAGTGAATGTTTCCTTCTACTGAAATGTAATTCAGTTTTTTTAAAGGAAAAGATGCTCACTGATATGAAACTCAATTTTCTTCCCTTAAAGCGTAAGTATTCTTGCTAATTCAGATGTATAAAGGATGCCTATATTTAAAAAAAAAAAAAAANGACCAGTACCTAGCACCTGGAAATGTCCTGTCTTTTTTGACTACTTTATTCTCACTTCTGGCCAAAGTTGCAGAATCTACTAAATCTTGGTAGTTTGAGACAAGGTTGCAGTAAACAGAACTTTGAAAATATGATCTATATAAACCAAAGCAAGCATTTGTTCTCTAAAATGACAGCAATTTCACATAAAATTTTAATTCAGTTTAACAAAATTAAAAGAAAATTGTCTGATATTAATTTTCAACAATTCATAACAGATGCATACTTACTGTCTCCATTTCACTGTAAATCTAATTTAAATACAAAATGGAGTTACTTGATTAGCAATATATATCTAATGGCTATGATTAGATGCAGTAAGGCTCCCGATGTTCCCCAAAATTCTTACCAATTGTGAGAAGAATATGCATTTTTTTAATTGATTTTTGAGACTTAGAACAGAGCCCAGGGCTTGACTATTTTATTCTATAAATGTATCTACTCTGAATAAATTGTACTCAAATCAAGTATTTCAGATGTCACAGCAGATAGACGCATGCACTTGAATGCAACTAATGCAAATTCTAGTCTTCTGCAGACAGAATGAGGACAAGCAACCTGATATGATCATGTCTGATACAATCGAGGAAAGCTGGCAGAGACATACTTGTTCAATCGTTATACTGATACGAAATGAAGGAAACAACAATGTATTAAAGGAACTGCTGCTTCTTACAAATGATCTCCAGGCTAACCCTGAAAAGTCGGTATTTTCATCTTTAAAAGCAACACACGTTAGTCCTTGAAAACTATGCTAAAATTTACCTTTTGTACACATTTTTCTCTTTAAAACCTGTAGAAAAAGTTCTTTTCAACATTCATTGTCATTAACCCAGTTTGCTTCAATAGTCTTAAAACTCCCACTTTGCTCTCAGCATCATTTAAAAGCTATAACATGGTTCTGAAAACTAACTCCACAGTTTTTTAAATCATTCAGGTAAGATCGGATTTAAACAAGTGTGTTCTGGCTCCCTTTCTCTGTATCAGACCAATCCTTCCCACAACACCTGTAGCACAGCACTTCTCATTTATCAAACACAGATGTCCACAACACCCTGGATATACAGCAGACAGACATTAAAGCATTTTCATTCCAAAGTAATAACAACTAGATTCTGCAGTCATCTACTCGCCAAAAATCAGAGGCCTTACAATACTAAGAGTTAAAATTCTCAAAAAAACCCCACCACTCACTTCAAGCTCCCAGACACTTGGTACTTTGAAAGTGGAAAAAAGGAACGCATAAGATCTTTACACACAACTAAACACATGTTGTGCGCTTAACCCTTGTAAATTTAAACAAATTCAGGTAACATTTTCAAATGCAGTTATTTAATAGCTTAAATTTTAGCCAGTTTACTTCAGAAGAGTCACAAATACCAAAAGCTCACTAAGATTTTGCTGATTCAAAGTCCCCTGAAGTCAATGGGAACCTGTCCTTCAACTTCAGTAAGCTCTGGATCACACTAAGTGCCGACTCTTGTGCTTCCAGATGTTATACTGCATTAAGATGCATCCCCATAGAGACCAAGCATTTTAAAATTACTTTTCCAGTTAGATACACACTGAAGTTGCTATTTGACTGTTTTTACAAGCTGCTTTACAAGGCGGTGGGTGTTTTCCAAGCATCTAAAGGCAGTTCTCGTTCTGAAAAATTCATTAGCTGAAGACAACAGCTAAAGCAGGAGGAAAGGATGGGAACAGAAACCCTATGTAACAGCAGCACATAAACAACAGTATGGACACAGCATGGCCCTTAAAGATGGCTTAACAAACTAAAACCACAGTGTAAGACATCAAGAAAAGCAGGTAAGAGCACTCTATATGAATTCTTTGGATAGGAGAAGGTGCAAACACATGTGGGACACTCAGCCTGACTTCATAAAATCGATACAACCAAATGGGTACATTTACACAGCAGTGGGCCAAACTGTGTAAAGATGATTAAAAAAAAAAAAATGCAGAAAGGTATACTGTGACAGAGCTTCAAAGAGATCTGAAGATTGTGTCGAGACCCATTTTTAGGATCTCAGATGGAAAATCAAGTAAGGTATTAGCAACTGTAGAATAAAAACAGCCCGCACAACTAGAAACAAGAAAACAATAACCATGAAATTCTCTCTCATACAGTCCTCGGCACTACAGTTGTTAATGATTCTCAAAATCCATGGTGTCTTGCACTGTATCACTCAAGTCTGAATAGATAATAATTTAACGTTCCACTAGCAATTTAATTGCATCAGTTACAGGTCTGTTAAATAATTTCAAGCACGTAATATATGATGCATCATTCGTTTGGCTGCATTAACAATTTCAGGTGCATCTAACTTAAGAGTAATTATTTCTGAAGATGGTGATAATCTAAGCTTGTGTCAGAAAGAGAGATCTGAAAACCTCAGAATACTGCAAACAATACTAATTAAAAACAGAAACAGGAAACACCTGTCAAGGATATCGTCCCCTTAATCTAAAAAGAAAGTCACCTTTCCATAATATTTGTTAAACTGTTCTCAATCTACCTGAATTAAGGAAAAAAAAAAGCTATTAATCACATAAGCATGTTGTATATGAAATACAGAGCAAACTATTAATTACACTAATAAATACATGGATAATTTATCTAAGATCATAAACCACCAGTGTGAACACTTGTAAAATTCACATCTAATACAGATGCACTTCCTTACAATCACAATTCTACTCTACAAGAATGGATTATAAATATGGCATCTTACTCGTTGTATCTATTCTTTGTATTTGTCTCAAACTACGTTCATTCCCATTGGTGAAAAAAATTTTCTACTGCATTTTTTCACACTTGGTCTTTAGAAACACCATAACTGCACAACTAGACTCTCTTGTCAGGAACAGAACTACTTAAAAGTTATTAGCTTTTATGCTACATTAAGTCAAAGAACTGACACTGTGCAGATAGAAGCAACACTTGACAAACAAGGCCTTTGTTACTGATACAAGAAAAATAACTGTAAAGTCAAATATCACATCCTAGTTTGACCTTCCAGTGACAAAAGGACTCTCACAGCCTTTTCCTTATGAATAAAACAATATTCAATATGGAATTAAACTTTTGAGGTGAAGCCCCTTTTTACATATTTATAGAATCGCAGCCAAACAATTACTGAAAACTGGAGGCAGAAAAGTATTCACAAAGGTTAACTTCTCAGCCGTGGCTAGTTTTCCTAGTTAATAAGGCAAAGAGGCTCCTCTGAAAGTAAGAGCATCTATATTCAGCTACTGATCTAGATCGTCAGCTGAAAGAACCTCTGCAAACAGGAGAAATATATAGAAACTAGCCTGTCCTAATTTAATTTAGATTGTGAATACTTTTTCCTTATCTTCACCCCTCCTAACCCCTTTGCCTTTAGAGGGTAACAAAGGACAGAAATCAAAAGAAGTTGGTGTTTTAACAGTCCTTTAAGTTAAAAAATATATTGATCATTACTACAGGTATATATTTAACTATACTACTGGTACAGAATTTAAAAGAAAGAAAAAAACCAAATCTGCCAAAAGGGTCAAATCTTGAAGTCATTTTTTCATATCCTATGCTTATCTTCTTTCTCTTGGACTCAGAAAGCTTCACTTATGTAATCGCTGCAAGTTTACATTCTTTAAAATGTACACATGTATTCTCCCCCATATAGATATAAACAGTATCAAATAGCAAAATCAATAGAGACATTCTGTTTGATAGATCTCCCTAGATTACACAGATTGTACTGATTAATAGCTCCACGTTAATTATCAAAGGCTCTGTTCTCTCAACAGCCAAGTGAAAAAACACAGTATGGCTCTGGTTAAATTGGCTGACATTTAAGCCAACAAAATGAATGAGCTGACTGGCAAAGCTTCTCGCATTTGCCGTCAGACCCATAAACTGAAAGTCTTTTTTTCTCATGAAGGGGAAGGGAAAAACCCAAAGGTTACGTATATGTAGCATATATACTACCAACGAGCCATGGAACTTTCCATTTCAAAAGATATAATGAGGACTGGAAACCAAAAGCAACGTCTGCAATTTTACTAGCTTTGATTAATAAGCATAAAGTCTTAATACAGCTTTCAGAAAAAAATCTTAGAAAAAAAAAAGAAAAAAGTTGTGCACACAAAGCTTGCTGCTCCCTAATACTGAGATTATTTTATTGACAGATTTATAACATTGCAGTCATCACTTCTGGGACCATCTTCCACAGTCTTGCGAATGAGCCAGTCTTTGGAAGAAAACTGAGAGGAAAACAAAAGTCTTCTAGGCTTAAGATGACAATGTTAGTTCTAACACTGAAAAACATCTGCAATCTTTTGAGAGCCTGAGCAATTTTGTCAATAAAAAAAGGCACGGACTTTCAAAAACTAAAGGCTTGCCTTCCCCCCCCCCCCCACGACTCAGGCAGCAAATCAAAGACTCCGATACTGAAGAACCTTCTCGCAACCTCCAGTAGCTCTCAGCCCAGCACCATCTGTGCTGTAAGCATCTGAATTTCCAGGACCAGGGCCTTCAACATTTGCTTCTTGTTGTGCTGATGAAAAACCCAAGAGCCAAGGCAATGAAGAGCTTTCAACTTAGTTCTATATTCTTCAATCAAGCACCAAGAGACACAACAAATACACCACAGCAATATAAACAAAGATAAAACCTAGAGCTCCTGATTTGGATAAACAAAGAACCGGGGTACAAGTTTCTTAATGAAAAAAAAAAAAAATTTTGGCCTTTTTCTCTCAAAACAGAAATTAATTACACTGGGCAATCTGTTGAGGAAACCTTATCATGGCCTGCCTGGAAATAAATCACCAAGTGAGAGCTGTAACAGAGCTCATCCCAGGAAAAAAGCTTTGTGATTATTAAAGATGCAGACAGAACAAAGACCATCGCAAAAAAAAAAAAAATCTATGGTTATTGGTATCATCACTGCAAATTTACAGCTCGCATTTTTTCCTCCAAATGCCAAATTATTGGGTTCGTTACTTTTTGAATCTCAATACATGTTCCGTGTAGTGTGAACAAAAAAAAAAAACCAAACCAAAACCCAGCACACAACCCAGAGAGAAAGGCCGTATATTAAAAACTACAAGGCAAAAGTAAAACCAAACACTTCCATAATTATTGTATGCATACATGTCTGTGCATATGTGTAATATCAAGGAGCCAGGAATGGTTTAAAAATCAGACAGCTTTGAATGTATTTCTCTTAGACTTCCATGCACATACTGAAGACAACTACAAAAAAGGCAAGACAAACAAAGCTGTTTCACAGTAATTGAGGGGTTTGTTTTGTTGGTTATTTGGAAGAAAGCACAATATAGCAACACCGGAAGAATTTTCAATTAGTGAGTAACAAACGCTATAAACATCATAATATAGACGACATTCTACAGTAGTGACAATGTACACATATATTTTTCCTAATAGGCCACATTTAAGATCTGATGCACTGAAGGCATTACACCGAGACACAAAACATGACATTAAGAAAAAAAAGGTATGATAAACCAGACTCTTTGGAGACTTATTCAATGCATAAGATTTATCGGTCTCTTCTGTATTCTGCGCTTTTCTAGACATTTCTGACAATAATAAGCTGTGGTACATTACTATTTCTGAAATAACAGAGAGATGGAATACCTTGACTACAACTAAGCAAGTAACTACTGATAGAAACAACAACCTTTTAAATAAGTTTTGCATAGTCAGGCTGAGTACATACAATACCTCCACTGAGATATTTCAAAGATAATTCCAAAGGGGCAGTAAATAAATTCATTCTTGCAATAAACAATTTTTGAACTATGGTTCAAAAATTTTTTTGAATTAATGAATGTCTTTTACATAAACATATAAATTGTTCTGATGTGGTATTCTCAAAAAACTCACAAATTATCCTCTTTTCCTCCCATCTTGAATTCTGAAATTGGTACAACTTCAGAGATTCCTCGCAAACAGAAAATCTCCAAACAATAAGCCAATTACAAATTTTTCTGCTGTATTAATTTTTACATAGCAGTCAAGATGTCCCAGCATGGGACCAATTTGTTCTGTTACAACATTCAGACAAATGTTGCTACATCTGTCTGAAGTGCTCACGCTGCCATTTAATGGTCAACTGGATATGCACACACGGATCATTTCAGTATCCATTGCCAAGGATACTAAACACATAAGACAGGCTCTGTTCCTAATGCAAATGATTATCTAGCTGACAACCTGGGAAAGAAAGAAGAGTTTTGACATATGTTTGCCAAGTGACTGCGCAAATAGTTATGTTGGCAACAAAAAGGTGGTGGCAACATGCCCTACAAAGCAGAGAAGAAAGCATGAGCCTGCTTAAGCCAATTTAATACCTCCACAGAAGTAGAGCACTGATCGATCACTAGTGCACATCAAATGCAAGGTAAGACTGTCCTCACTGGGAACAGTGTGATATAACTGTTGTGTACAGGAAAGTAGCCTGAAAACCTGCAGTTTTGACTTAAGCTTGTTTAGCATAGCTAAACAAAAACGGAGATCCGAAATAAATGCAATCTGTGAACAAAATAAAGGCCAACAGCAAATGCTGTTAAAGAAAGATGACACAAGAAAACAAGAACAAATGGATATGAAATAAAGTAAAACATTCAGCGCAAGTGCCTCCATCCTCTGCAATAGGTTCAGGCCATTATAATTCCCACTGCATAGTAACCACATGCAGATTCTTCTTTTTCTGTCCCTATACTTCTCCTGCAGCGACATCCCACTCCCAAATTAAGTTGGCCTGCCAAGCCCCACAAAAGGTATTTTTCAGGGTACTTTCAAGGAGCAGGGGAGGAAAAAAAAAATGTACATCTTCTTCATCTTCATTTAAACATACAAAATAAGGCAACTGCCATGCATCAAGCTGTCACAACCATCACTTTTGGCTCAAAACCAAGAACCCTACATGGAGACTAACAGATTTGGAGACTGAAAATCTTTCTGTTTTACTGGATGCTCCTTTTCTGTGCCTGTGCAGGTAATTATTCCCTGTGTGTCTTTTACACACAGTGTTACTTGCTGCTCCTCCTCCAGGTAACTGATACTGTCCAGACAAGGGCTCCCAAATTCTGAAACTAAGCAGACAAACTAAATTACAAATATGTAATTTGGGTGACTCTGGTTAATCAGCTGGAGAGGCCACTCCCCTACCAGACTGAGCAGTCTAGCACATCAAAGAACACTACTCAAACTTTACATTATCTTCTCGTAGTATAACCTTAGTATTACCTAGCTGAAGGTATCAGAGTAAGTTTTCTGGACCCTGAACAGAAAACCAGTGGAAGAGTAAGCAACAACCATCACGGTTGGATTCGATGATCTTAAAGGTCCCTTCCAACCTAGACAATTCTCTGATTCTAACAAAAGGATATACAGAACTGAGACAGTGACAAGATGTCAGCTAGACTCAGCAGAGACAAATAGCAACCAGTAAAAGTGGGAAAGTATTTATCTGTAAGTAAATGACGGATCAGTAAGACAGCTTTACTATACAGGAAACCCGGGAAAGTAACAACTATTAATATCAGTCACTAACATTAAACCAGACATGAATAATTAGCAAACAAAACCTGAAAGACAAGTAGTCTCCAGAATTTTTTTTAACAGGATTAAAAAAGGTAAAATAACTGTGACTAATACCAGGCAAGCAACACTGATACTGGCAACAAAAGCAGGCACAGACACATGGCAAAGCTGAGTTTCTCTAGTATTCTGCCAGCTACAGCTTACAAGGCAGAATAAGCGGTATAGCTGGATATTTTAGTGCAAAATTTCTGTAAAGAAGCAGCAAAAGGATCACACAATGTGTACAGAGCACTGTTCCCAAATACATATTTGTGCTGGGCAGACCCATTTGCTCTCTTCTATTTCTCTGGCAGAAGAAATAAGTGAAAAAAATTTAGGTTTGTGTTCCAAAGAATTTCTTCTGAATTACAAACACTATCACTCTTCTGCTGTTAGAACCTAACGCATTTGCAGTCTCATCCTGCCAAGGACTAACTGTAGGCCAATCCCTTCCACAGGAAACTAATTCCCATTCTGGATCTTAATTGTGTTGCAGAGGCTGATATTGCTGCTGCTGTCAGTGACCTGGATAAAGCTGCCAAACTGCAAGATTTGTCTCACGAACAAAAAATGTTTTATGAAAAGGTAAATTTAAGTCATTGCCTCTACAGAAGCTCAGTGTTCCCTAAAGAACCTTACTTCAGCAACATTTAATACCATAGTCTAACATAGATCTGTACCGAAAGTAGGTTTTTCACTTGGAGAAGTACAGAAGCAGTTTTGCTGCAAAACTCCAGGGGAGTAAAAAACGGCCCTAACTGTGATTAAAATGTCACGAGATG
The DNA here is from genome assembly GCA_013398295.1 of Chionis minor. Taxonomy (NCBI): domain Eukaryota; kingdom Metazoa; phylum Chordata; class Aves; order Charadriiformes; family Chionidae; genus Chionis; species Chionis minor. The sequence continues at coordinate 1,876,306 of VZSF01008264.1, forward strand.
AGAAAAACCCTCAGAACAGTCCAGTAGAGTTAGAATCACAGAATAGTTTGGGTTGGAAGGGACCTTTAAAGGTCACCCAGTCCAAGCACGCTGCAATGAGCAGGGACATCTTAAACTACATCAGGTTGCTCAAAGCCCCATCCAACCTGACCTTGAATATTTCCAGGCATGGGGCATCTACCACATCTTTGGGCAACCTGTTCCAGTGTTTCACCACCCTCAAAGTAAAGAATTTCTTCCTTCTATCCAGTCTGAACCTATCTTCTTTTAGTTCAAAACGATCACCCCTCGTCCTATTGTTACAGGCTGAACCAAGTTGTTCAAGGACACGCAGGACCCCTATTTCTCTGCAGTGAAAGAGCCATCCAAGTTCCTCTAATTCATTCCTTCCTTCCCCCCCCCCCCCCATTACATTCTTTCAGTAGTTTGGCTTCCTTTTTTTTTTTTCCCCCCCCCTGGAATCTGAGTGCTGGGGTGAAGATACACATATTAGAAAATTCAGGTTAAAGCAGCATTAACATTCAAAACTAGTATGCAAAGTGTAAGGGTAATAGATGCTATATTAGTAGTTAATTTGGATATTTTTATTTATTTATTGGGTTTTCTCACTAGCTATTTGGATCTTTGTTTCTTAACCTCCTTTGGAAAACCCTGCTCTAGTATGCTGTCTTTCAACCTTTGAGATACAAAGTCCAATTGCTGTCATCTGCCATCTCAAAGAGTAAAAGATTACGTTTTGATTGATACAGCACAAGGCCTATTTCTTTAAAATTTTAGGATATGCTGTTCTTTTAAACTACTGTTTCTAGGTCAAGTACTTGAGCTGTTCTTACCCAGAAACAGACAGTTTACCCAAACTACCCAGTTCAACAGCCTTGGAAAACAGTATCCTTTTGTGAAAAAATATTCCTTAAAATTTATCTGCATTCTAAGGGAAGTTTCTCTCTGTTTTACCACCCAAATATGCTACTTTTCAACATACCCAAGTATGCTAAAAAGTAACAAGAAGAATCCTCCCACTGCAGTTTATTTCCTTTTGATAACTAGGATTCGTAAGCCTGAACTTAAAACAGTCCAAGAAGCTTGTAGTTTTCTCTTGTAGTACTTGCAATTCAGATGTATAACTTTGCTTTAAAATTAGTCTACATTTCCATTTACTAAAAGTGAACCTAAGAGAACGTCTTCAAAAGCACCAGTCATCTATGCTTCGTTAGTAATTTGTAAAAGCGCAAAATAATCAAGTACTATCATACTGCAATTTAAGTCCTGCATCTTGAATGCAGTTTCAGAACAACGCCTGGTAACCAGATCTACCTGTGAAGTAAATAAAATGAGCCATTGAACTGTTTTTATTATGAAAACCAAACTACATTTGCTTTTTCAGAAGTTTTTTTTTTTTAATGAAATAACTTTTAAATAATCCCCTTTAAGATTGTCCTCACACAACTATTTCGCTCTTACATTCTGATGAAAACTTCAGAATAAAAATCTGCCAGACTGCTGCCATGAAGTGAGCCTGAATTTTTTATCTTCCTGGACTCTATGTTTTTAAGTTTACCTTTATAAAAAGACCTGAGAATGAGACTTCTCATCAGCTGAATGGTAAACCAGAATGGCAGAGGCTTTAACTATTACTATTCACTGTTGTAAACTATAGATTTACTTCACACAGAGACGAGATACACATATATAATTAGTTTATGTTTGTATTCAGAAACAATTGCCAAAGTTTGCTCCTCACAAAGAAACTGTAGTTTTAAATGAAGGCCTTGTTATAGCAACCATACAACAGGGAAACAGAAGTGTGATTTATTTCTGTCTACTGAACTTCGTGCTTCCTTCAGGTGAACTGTTCAGAAGGATTCTCATTTCTGATTTTAATCATACGTAAGAAACAGTTGGATTGCAGTCCAGCTGATGTCCCTCCTAAAGGTAGAGTGTATACTTATATAGCATAATAAACCCACACCTTTTTCTTCCGAACATGGTACTCGTAATATAGGTGTTATCTATAACAGTAATCCTGTAGGCATTACCATTTCTTGCATCAGAATGAATCATTGGAACAAGCCATATACTTTGACTAAATTTACCAGAATTGAAAGCAAATTTGAGGTTTTATTCCCAGATCTTGTTTCTTTAAAAATTACTAAATGAAAATATTTCACATAAAAAATCCTACAGTCAGGTACCTATTAGTTAACTTGATTAATCTCATGGACTCAACTTTTTTGTTTGTTTTAATTGTGATTTCAAAAAATGTTTTGAAATATTTTTCACAGCTCCAACAGCCTTTTGGGATATTCGTGTCTTCTCTTCCCCACAGTTGGGGAAACTGATGACACCCTTCCTCCACTGTCCATCTCTGACCCAGGTACGTCGCTAGTAGAGCTCATAAGGAACACTTTCTGAAGAGACTTTTACCAGGGTATCACGGAGATGGTATTTAAATAAGCACTTCTGACATAATGTGGCGATTTCCTGGCTCTTCTAGATGATCTTCATTCCATCAGCAGTTCAGTAATTCAGATTCTTCTTTCACTATAATGCTATGGTGACCAGAGACTGCAAGACTCCTTGCCAAAGAAGGATTATAGGTTGACACTCTCCTCTTTCCTTTACCTGGTCGGGCATGCATAAACTTGCCTTCTGCATAATAAAGAACCACCACTGTTGGTGTTTTTTTTTTAAATTTCCATCCTTCCTCTACTGCAGTCAAAAACACCTTAGCTTGGAACTTCGTCAGGATCACCTTAAGTTATTTTCTCTGTGGCACACAGAACACAAGCAAAACAATTTCAACAGCTCTAAGGATGCTACAATCAGTTCTGTTAATGCTTAAGACTATTCCAACAACTGTATTTTCTACTTCCATGAATGTATTCGTATTGGAGAGGCTCCAACAAAACAGAGATGAAGGGCTCAGGACATCAACTGAATTATGAAAACCTAAAAGTAGAGAATAGAATCCACCACAGAACTAAAACGATGTCACAATATAGTAAGATGATGAATGTTTACAAAATCGTTTCAGCAATCAAGAAAGCTTTGGTTCTTTACAACTATCTCTGCTGTTGGAAGCAGAGTCCAAAATGAATGTAGTTATTGACCACAAAGAAAGAAAAAAAGAGATACAAATTATTACATGATTATGAAATATTTCCCTTCTGAATTCCTTAACTTTATTGAGAATAGAGCTGTAGGAGAAACTTGATGATGGCAGCAAATGAGGTAGGCATGAAGTGCCTTCTGTCTGACTAAAACTGTAGAAGCACATTCACTTTTGCTTTACATAAAACATATAAAACATGATCAAGTTAATGAAAGCAAAGGTGGTTTCCAAGAATCAAGACTGAATTTGCTAAATTACAGAGGGGTTGCTAAAAAAAATCCATTTAAATTTTCAGAGAAGTAACAAGTAAAAATATGTATTACCTTGGTATATTGGTACTGAAACCAAACAGACATAAAAGAAACTGATAACAAAATCTCATACAGAAATCTCTGAAGGTGGCAAGCAACCAAGTAAACACAGAAAAGCTGCATAGGTTATAAAGATCAAAACACAACCCTAACCTCATTTTGATGATTATTGTCTAACAGCTCAACCTGTACTTTGCTGTCCACGTTATAATTTATATAAAAGCTACTTCAACCGTCTGTTTATCTTATCAATCTTCAATTATACTAAAGCATATAAGCTACTGAAAAGAAATTATGTTCTCTCATCATGCAGTCCTAGGGGGGAAAAAAAAGGTATCGGTTATTTTCACTGCTAGTCTCCTACCAATATTTAAACATCTACTAAAAAAGACTGTTAGCAAATTACGTGTCAGAAGCAGTACATAGAAGCTTGCTCGTTAGGGAAGTTACTCTGGAATCTACAACTTTAAAAGTTGCAACCAAAAAAATGTTAAGGCTAAAATTACATTGATGCTTCCAAGATAAAGCAACCAGCACCACTGAAGAATGAAGCTTGAGCAATGGAGAACAAATGACAGACAGATGGACACTATGAAATAACAAGAGAGGAGAAACCAAAGTAGAGCGAAGACTCATAAGGTACTGAAAAGAAAGGGAGAAAGGACTGGAGTAAGCTGTATGCAACAAGTTCTCCCACTAATAAAAAGCGAAAATTATGACAGACTTGATTTACATCCCAAGAGAGTAAACTGGGTCTTAGGCTGCCTAATTACTAGATCCAAACCCCATACGTTCACTAAATGTAAAGCACCAGAGCTCTCTGGTTTCTGTGAACAAATCTGTTCAGAACACTTTGCAAGTGTAATTCTGTTCCAAACCTACGCTGAACAGAGGATCAGCTGTCCTACCCAGCCACCACAAAGCTGAAAAGCAGCATTGTTGTATGTTCTGATCAAGTCAACAGTAGCATTATTATTTGCTTACGCTTGATCTGGATCAAGTTTGTACCGATGGGTGATCCCGCAGTGCGACTAATGAACAAATCCGCTCTTTCTAGAGGTGAAGCTGTGATCTGAAGTACAGGAGCCCACACAGAACTAGCTGTACAGCCAGCTTTCTAGAGCAAAACAGCAACCAAAAACCCTACAGCCTCCTAAACAATCTTATTCCAGGCACCAAAGAAATAAGCGTTTTCAAAAAGTCCAGTTACAGGTTAACAGTCTTACTTTGTATTTTGTTTAAAGAAATCTTTTCCACCATTGCTTGATCTAGTAAATTTTATTTTCTTTATTTATTTATTAAAATTTCTACCATTGACCAAATTACTCTCCCACTGAAGCTGTTAAAACTCTCACCAACTTCCAGGAGAACCATTAGGCCAATGTAGGACACCTCAGAGACTAAAAGGCTTGCTTTAAATTTCATTTGCAAATGGAAGTTTTCCAATATTTACATCATCTCAAGAGAGTTAATAGTAAATTATGTAATTCTCTATTTTCCAAACATTCTCTTTCTCTGTTCTGAAGCATTTTCAAGAAAGAGAAGTTTAAGAACCACACCTATTATTCCACAGCACCATCTCGAAACTAAGGCTTTGTCTTCATAGGAGCAAGAACTGAAGCATTCAGTCAAGATAACATTCTCCTCTTTTCTCAATGCCATCAGTATTACTTTTTTTACTTAACTTAGCAAAATAAACCAGATAACTATAAAGTGTCTAGTCTCAAGAGATTGTCCCTTCAGAAATGATTCCTAAGAAGGACACGCAAGAGTAAAGGACAAAGTTTGGGCCAGCGTGTAGTCGTGAATGTAGTTGTGAAAAATAATGCAAGGAAGCCTGAAGATTTATCATCACTTTTGCTGTATCACAAATTACGCTAATGATCTGCAACACCCAGTTAGTGACCCCTTAAGAGCCTGTGGCAGGTTTTAATCTTTAAAGGCAATGAGACAAAAGATCTCCATAGCTTCAGAGATCTCTGGTTTCCTTTACACAGGAAGGCTTAAGACAATGTAGTGTTACTATCTGAAAATCATTTGAACATGTAGTCAAAGGAATGATGCCTACTGATACCACAAGAATTGGTCTCATTCCTCAGAGATACAAATACATTATGCAAGCTCTATTTTGGTACTCTCTTCACTTATCTCATCCTCAAAGAAGATGGACAGACCAAAAGTATGATGAAACCAGAAGTCAGGCCATGAGAAACTGAAGTAAAGAATAAAGTCTAAGAACAGATTTATCAAAAGTCCTCAATGCCCAAAAAGAAATCTTGTTTTACTTGCAAAAAAATATAATATTCAAAATGGCTCTTTAACAGAATTAATTGTAACTCATCCCCTGCAGGTAAACCGACAACAATTTCTTTTCTTTTCAAAAGCAGCAAAAGACATACGCCATGATTTATGTGAGGATGGTAGCACAAAAATAAATGACAACTCTTACAGAGAATAAGTAATAGAGCAATATGCAGACTTCTTGCTTGCGCAGCCTAGCTAACATTTTCAATATGTGCTGAAAAAAAATGTACTATCTTTATTAAATCAGATCTATCTTAAAGCAAAGGCAAGCGACTTAAATTTATGAAATCACTCTTAATACCATGTATTCTACTGCTCTTAACAGCTTGCTCTGAAAAAATCTGAATTGTTCTAGTCTATGTTTTTAAAAGTGTATTTCCTTGCCCATAAAATTAGGGTAGTCCTTTTAACTACGAAGCAGATCACTAGCCAGCCATTACTCTGCCATCTGTGTTCAGCCCCTTAGCCTACATGGCCAATTTAAATTTCATGCAGCTGAAACTATTCAAGTAAAAATACTGAAGTGTGCTATTATTTCTAATTATCTTGTACTCTGCATAGCAGTTTCTTAAATTTGAAATAGCTTTAAAAAAAAGTTGAGAGAAATAAGTGACTCAGCCAATTTGACAGAAATGTTTGATATTTTACATAATTCAGTTGTCACAAAGCATGTTCATAACCAGTTTTGAAGCAATTACAACTAAAATTTCCAATACAATAAACCACTAACCTGCAACACTTTTTTTGAAGTCCTTGAAATAAGAGAAATACACTAACAGCTGTACAATAAGACTGTCCTTAAACATAAGTGTTAATGACAGAATTGACTTCTTCAGAGCAAAGAAGATGCTTCTTTACTATGAAAAGGCTACAGGCTACAGTTAAAGTCTTTATGGTAATCAGTGTTGATTTTTCTGTTCATTTTCTCAGCGCTTAACATTTTTTTAAACTATTGCAACTTCAGTGAACAGCGAGACAAAACAAGACTTCTTGGGAAAAAATGTATTGTTACTGAAGGTATAGTTAGTTAAAACATTTGCTGTATTTGACTATACAGAAGAGCAGGTATGGCTAAACAACAGAGATCTAATAGAATGGAAAAAATATGAAGTGATACAGTCACTTACATTAACCAGCTACTTGATACTTGCATCCCTGAAAGTGAACAGTCTTACCATTTTGCCCCAAATGGATAAATTTAACAAGAAAAATATTAACATGAAAAAAATCGTAACTTCCTTTACTGTATTTGCATGGCTACTGTTGAAAAGTACGTAATCAGAAACAGTATTTCTGGAAAGAAAATAATGTAAACAATATATATACTAATATAAACCTATATACTAATCTTCAGCTCTGGACAAATGTACATAGCAATCTTCAGTTCTCTGTAGGGATCATCAAGTCATGCAGTAGACAAATTTGGATTCAACGTTGGGATGAAAAGTTTTCAACAAGTTAAAACATGAAACACGTTCAGAATATTTAAGCATCAAAATCAAACAAGGAACAGCATAAAGTGGTCAGTGAAGTCAACGCTACAGAAACATACTCATTTTTCCTGACAATTTTCAGGACAGTTTACCTTGTTACGGATTCAACTAAAATCCTGACATCAAAGCATAACATATGAACATGGTTTTAGAATCCATTTTTCTCTTTTTCCTCACTATTTAATCGATGATTATTTTATCTTATGTAATAGCATAAACAAATATTAAAACCATATTTAGAAGTTCACATCTTGCTATTCTAACAATGGGAGGAAGTAAATGCATTTTACAGTTGCTTCTGGTCTGATCCAGGTTTCATTATGATGGGCACCGCTCAGAAAAGCATTTTCAGAATCTGGAGTATGCCTTAGAGGTAGCAGGATTTTTTGTGTGTGTATTTATCTTTCTCTCTCCTTTCTTCCTTTTCTTTTTCTTTTTTTAATAAAAGCGCTAAAAAAAGGAAAATGTGAAAGCTCTTGCAAGCTGCATGCAAGCTGAATCTGGCTTTGAAGTAAAAACAACAACAAAAAACTCCAGTAAATAACCCCTCAAACCCTTCAAACAAAATAGGAAAGAGTACTGACAATGGACTTAGTCTCTCAACCCTCCCCAAGCTCTACAGAATCAAAAGTCTCATGCTCAAGATAAGACCGTCTTGTTTTTAACTGCACATCGCTTTTACAAGACCACATGAGAGTGCCTTTACAAAATCCACACCAGTAAGCTAGCAGACGTTAAAAATATTCTCCTTATGTAAGTGTACTTCAATATGCATTTCTGCTCTTTACTCGTGTGTCACAGCTAATTCCTGATTGCACTAGGTATGCAAAAGAGAAGTTGTCTTGCTCTGCTCAAGATAAGCTTTCTGCGTGTAAAGAAGATACACACAGCCAAATAAGCAAAGCTACAATGAAGATCTGAAATCTAAAGACAAAAATAGTAATTTGTGACTGAGGCTTCTACCGAAAGCCTCAGAGATTACCCACTATAAGGCTGAAATAGTGACAAAAACTTTTAGCACTGTTTATTCCTCTTCTAGCATTGATTTTAAAATTCCACTTTCAAGCTAGGCTGAAGTTTGTTTAAAGATCAGCTATAATTTTTATTAGAAATGAAAATATCCAACCATTCCACAGATCTATCTGTAATGCTGAGACGCTCTGTGAACTACATAGAAAATCCTACCCTTTTCAGGATACATAAGAAATACTTAAGAAATCACTTAATCATTTTTCTGAAGTTCCCAAACCTGACTAAAGTAACTTATCTTGAAGAATGAACAGGGATCATAGCAAAGATACCGAGTCAAGCTCTCTCAAAAATAAAGATCACATTTGCTTTAGCTTTTCTGGCTAAACTCCGTAATTTGCACATCAACAGCAAATCTGAACTGGTTCTTTATCAACCATCAAAATATTCACTGCAAGTACTGATCCCCAAGAGTCAATATTTATCTATCGTATACTCTGCAGAATGAACACAAATGTATTAACCTTAAAAATCTTACAACTCCTCTGAATCTAAACAAATAAACTTCATACTCTTCACACTTAAAAACACATGACTTTTCTTCCCTCTCAATTTCTAATAAGTATGATTTGTCTTTTCCACATGAACTTATATCTCAGTCTTGCCATTAGACTGACAATGGGAATGTCAATTAACGCTAACAGTCATCATGCTTGTGGACACCTTTTGTCTAGGGAATGGGCAAAATAATCAAGCTATTAAAGAAATAAAGAAGAAAAAAGGCACTTCCTGAAAACCAAGCACCTGACTTGCCAGGTGCAGGGGAAAAAAAGGAAGGCTCGGTCTAAAGGCAAGAAGTTGCAAGCAATTTTCTAGTTCAGTAGAATAAAGTGTCAGTAATGCCACACAACCTGTTTTATAACAGAACTCTTACTGATGATTCAAGCAGAAATCGTGACCACTTAAGCTCATACAACACACAAGGAAGTTATAAGCTGTCTACCCGCAGAAGAAAAAACACACCTACTAGCATGGCATCAGGGAAGGGAAAGGAATGTTACAGGGACTGTCAAATATTATTCCCCACAAAATATTTTGTTACTGCGTATTTCAGTACTGACCATAGAATACGGTTAACTTTAGTTCTGAAAACTCACAAGGTGACAACAGGTGATGACAATCCGACAAAACACAGTTTCCAAACAAGCTCCTGCTTTGCACAGCCTCAGCGAACAGCTCAACTTCAGCACTACAATGGACTATTTTTATTCTGTGTATTTAGATTGTATTTTCAAATCGTTTAACAAATTCTTGGGGCAAGTGGGAAACAAACATTCACTGATCACTCGCAACCACAGACTGAGAAACAGATTAATTTTTGAAAAAATATTTACTCCAGTTGCTGCATATTGAAGTTAAATGGAATGTGGAAAAGGGAAAGGTTTTTAATGTGCAGGGAATAAAAATCTTCAAGTCATGGAGGGAGGCGACTGGAAGACTTTATAGAAAGCTTTATAACATTTTTCACAACCAATTCCAACAAACTGCAGCTGTCAGTAGCAGTATGCAAACCAATTACTTTATAGCTAGCTCAGGTATCACAGCTGCTGTGACCGCAGTGCAGACAGGAATCAAGATAATGAAAAAGATATGCAAGCCACCACATTAGATTTGTGACAAACTATTTCCTCTCATGTTTTTGTCTGAAGTGTTACTACTACCTATACTGTCCACACAACATGCCAAAGCACAAAGAATTATAAGCTTTCACAGTTTAAGTTTTTACGAAGTTCTAGAAGTGCCTTGACGTCTTGCAGTGAGGTAACCAGGGTATCAGATGCAACCGCTTCTAAATTGCAGGTAGCTTTCCACTTAGAAATGCATTAGTCAAATGTGTAATGTCAATACACACCAGCTAGTCCAAGTACAAGGAGATGACCTGTGTGGAAATAGTCTCTGCCCAGCAATATCAGTGTTGCCTGGCCCCCTAAAGACACCACTATCAACCAAAGAATGATTTTTTCACCTAATATCTAAAGCAAGAATTGCTGTCTTACAGCATTTGAGATTAACCTGGCCTATTTCTTCTCAAATTTATTTTAATTTTAGCCTCTATCACTATCTAATTTTCTCTTTTTTTCCCTGAGTGTAGGAGGAAATCCTACCCCCCACTGACAAAAGAGATGGTAGGAGGTAGCAATTACTAATGAACTCTGAAGACAAGCTCTTCATTATAAAGCAAGAATTTAAGAGAATCTGACTAAGGAGAGAAATAACCGCACTTTCTTTCAGTGGCAATAAGGATGAAAATACATTTTGGACTCCCCAAGAGCTCTAACTACATTCCCAGAATGATGTTTCTGCCGCCACATATCTCACATGCTGGAAATCTGGGTAAGAAAGAATAAACGCTTGTACATGTATTCAGAGCATGTTTTCCAGACTCATACCAATTAGTTCCTTCCCGTCTGTTTCCTATCACTTGAATAAAAACATTGGGAAAGATCCAAATAATGACATTTTGACAGCAAAAAAGCGAAGGCATTCAAACATTACCGAGGCAAATCGAAACAAACCAAGCACGAAGGTACCTCTTTTCCCAACACCTAATTCCCCATGACATGCTTCCATGAACTCTAACCAGCTCCTTAACAAAGATCATACGCTTCCCACATGCAACATAAATTCTGCAGGTATCAACTGTCTTCCCAAGAATCAGTCTGTACCTGGAATAAGCTTGAGGAACTTTACAAGGTGTTGAAGACCAGGGAAAAAAAATAATCAAAACACTGAACATGCAAACGTAACTACGTGCAGCTTGCATGGCTACACACATACAAGATCTTAGCCTCATGTAGAAAACAGGACTCAGGCTGACACATCTATCCTGCACCTAATAAAAGTGATGCCTGAAGAACACCTTCTCCCTTCAACTGGGAACAAATTAACATATTTGCATATTTAACTTCTGAGTTCAAGTAACTAAACATACAACTACCTGACAACCTGCTAGAAAAAGCTCTTAATATTGAACTTGAAAGATTTTATGATTAACATGAAATTTACTACTTGTTCCATACTAGACATCAGAGGGAACAAAATGCAGAGCTGACATGCTGAATGCCAGAGACTCACAGACAGTCAGGACTGATCCATACGAACTGTCCTTTTTCCCACATCCATCTTCCGCACCTCTTGCTCACTCTAACAAGACTCCACAATAAAAACCTCTAACATCCCATTAAAGAATCTCCTATCAACAGGGTTAATAAAATTAGCATTGATTCATTTGTCAAGTATATATTTATTATTAAATTTGCATGCTAACCATTCAAATCTGATTTACAAAGCAAAGATGACACAAATGCTTTTTAACCATATTCTTGCTGCATATACTCTCTGCGTGTTGCACAAGTCTATTACAACAGTTACACAGACCAGGTATCCTCCTCCTTCCCAGACCAGGTTAGCTCTTGCTTGCCATTCAAACATGACAGCGTAAGAGACAAGTAAGACAGCCAAGCAAAAGAGATATTTAGTTGATTAGAAATGTCAATATAAAAGAAAATTAATCTTTTAAAGGCTTATATGTATCCCAGCAAGATGACACAAGATATCGAACTATATTAGGTCAGACTAAACTCTTTTATTTGGTAGAAGGAACACAGACTTTGGGAGAAAGAACAAACTAAAGACTAAAACTACCCTACATACATGTGGTATGCCTATGCAGTTGGGATAAGCAGAGGCCAAGTATGCTTTTTAAGCCAAATCTGATCATTTTTGAACACTTGAAACATATTCTGCATCTTGTATCATTTCTTCAAAACACACACTATTATATTTTCTCCACAGTAGCACAGAGCAACCAATATCAAAAAAGTACGGGGAGGCAAAGAATTGAAATGCAGATACTGCCTTTCATACGAGCAAGAAGCCTTGCTGAATTTTCCACTTCCAGGCATAGCAAAAACACATCCAGATGTAAGTACCATGCTTCACCCCTTGTACTCAAACACTCAGTCTTCACAATAAAATAAAAGCAAGAGTAAGAACTGGAGTCTTTCTACTACTATCAAAACAGTATTAAACTATCTGCTGCTCAACAAACTTCTGGAACATCATTTCCATTGCAGTTCACGTTTTGCAAACGACCAGCAAAAATTCTTACTGAGTGTATTTCCTTAACACAGCCCAATAAGCTCAAAAAGCAGCTTGTTTTGCTATGACTTACAGGACTGACACAATTTGTTTCCCAATGTATTACGATACTTGAGAAATTGTTCAAAATGTTTTAATTATGCATGATCCCCAACGACATTTAGTAAAACATGATGAGGATATGAGGAGTAAGTGTGAAATAAATGTTTCTTAATAATTAGGCTTGTTTCATGTGATCATTTAATTTATGACCAGTGTCAAAGTAGCCTCTGTGAGAATTACCTGATTTAGTCACCAAGCCAACTGAAAGACCTAATCATCAACCTTCATTATGTAAACACTACACGTACTGGTAGAACATCTTGGAGGACAAATTGAAAATGTGCAATTTTTTGGAACATACATGTTTGACAAACAGTAGTTCAACACATTAATGTTCAGGTCAACAGGCATATACAGCAGATAGCTTCACAGCAAATAACTGACGCAAGAGAAAGATGACTAATCACGAACTCCTCTAAATGGCATTCAATTAAGCTAACACCCAGAGAGAAAAGCACTATGTATTTAACCACCCTGTTTGCAGTCCCATTGTGGGAACCCTCCTTTGGTGAAGTCTGCAGAGCAGGAGAGCTCCTCTGGAGCACCAGGCGATTTCTACCCCAGCCTCATGACCACCACATCGTATGGAAAACACAGTGCGGGGACAAGGCTAAAGCAAGTGGAGTTAAGTGTTATGCATGGCCATTTCCAGTTTACTTTTTCAAAAGTCAACCTTGTGTATAGTGCAACAGGGGAAAAAAAAGAATTCACTCGCACTGCTTCAGCTTCAGAACAGCTTGGTACTGAACACACACAAATTTTAGGTATGACTTTTATGTATAAAGACACCTACCAGTGCTACCAGAGCTGGCTTACAGTCAGTTTTTCTGCTGAATCTGTAGAACAGCAAGGGATAATGCCAGGCACAAACCTTCAGTTCAAGAACCCTATTTAGAATATCAAAGAAAAGTTTTTGTCTGTGTCTCACATTACAACTTTATGAACTAAAAATAAGTATCAGAAGAACACATGAATTTACTAGTTTTAAATGGACAGGTAGAGTTAACTAAGGAAATACCTTACGAGAAAAGGATCCTGTCCATACTGGTATATAATCTAGTCCGTACTGACTTTTGGAGGTGACAGTAAATACATATTCACTTCAAAGCTTTTTTACTCTTGAACTGCAACTTCTTTTTATCCTTAAAACAGATATGGCACAAACAGGCAAAAAATTCACCCTGCAAATGAAATGTTCATTCCCCTGTAGCTCACAATATACTAAACCTCATTTCTTCCCTAGAGACAGACATCTTTATCTGGGCACCAAAATTAGGTTTTATTGGAGTGCAAGTCTGCTGACTAGGAAGACCAAATGCCCAAGTTAGTGAGAATACAGACAGGAACCAGAACACAGGAATTTACCAAATACTGCTTTTAGAAAGAAGAGGAGTAATGCAGCAACTTAAGATGCCTTTCTGAGTTTTGAGGTAGCAAACCAGTTTTATCATTAAAAAACGCACTTGCTAGATGCACCAGAAGGGCAGCGAGCGACGGTGGCCACGTCACTCTCCCTGGCACAGCCAGGCTACAAAGAGCCCAGTCCCTGCCATGCCCTGACTCCTGTCAGCCTTACACCCCCGGCACAGGAATGGCACTCCCAGCCACCCGTACTCCTAGAGAGGTACAACCTTTTGTAGGAAAGCCGCAAACTTAGTTCTTAATTCAAATCATTTATGTTGATCTGGTTGTATAAATAAAAACACCTTGAAACGATTGCTATTTTCATTAAACGATCCTAAATTACTGTGCACCACTTTGATAAACAGTACATCACATGCTACAGATCAGGTTAATTTTAGCACTGTACACCATTTCTATACAAAGAAAGTTCACTTCCCCCTTTAAAATAAACAAATAACTTTGAATAATTACAAAGAGCTGTTAAAAAGACACTTTCTCTTTCAACCCTACTAAATGATTAATACTGCCGTTTTGAGACAGGATGTCTAAATTTGAGAGACAGTTTCACTATCAAAAATAACTGCAGTTTTAATTGATTTAGTGCTTGTATTAAACTTCACTTTCGCATGACAGAGACTTGAATATTCTTTATTCACACAGTGGATTATTTCAAAAAGCGGTCCATGTATGGCCCATGCAGTTGAGAATGTAAACACGTAGATATTGCTGATGACAGCATTTAGGTCTTAAGAGAATTCATTTACTCTCTCAAGTGCTGTTAGACAATTCTGTGTAATGAGCAGTGAAAATACTGAATAAAGTATTTATGATTTACGCAGTATAAATCATATTCTGATATGCCAGACACTTATAACATGCCCAATGTACATTAACTACTCATGAAGTGTGCAACAAAGGTAACTGCAGAAATTGCTTACAGAACATGCTCTTGCATGTGTGAAGAAAATATGGTTGTATTTCTTTACATCTCATTTGCTATATACAAATTTCACCCAGCCATAAAATTGCAATTTTAATCTCCTCCTCTCAATATATGTGAATGTTTCACTAAAGTAAAAACAGTTCCAAGTACATCCTAAGCAGGATTTTCACAGTCCAAAAGAAACTAAATCTAAAAATAGGTCACATTTATTATAGTTACTCCCAGATCTCTTAAACAAAACATACGAAGGCCTATGGTACAGAAAGCCTACCAATGCTTATTAAAATCCTAAATACCTTCTGTTTTCTACAAGATCATAATGTCCTTCTATCTATCAGTTGCCTTTCTACTTTCTATGAATTTAATTAACATTTAATATACACCATATTTTCTCTTTTTGTTTGAATTTAGAGACAGATGTGCACACCCCTTTAAAAACAAAATTAAACGTTTTAAAAAACTTCAATAGAATAGATAGGCTGTCTCTAAGTAGTGTCTGAAAACGACACAGAATTACATCACTCTGCAGGGCGATCTTCTATTATTTTCAAACACAGCTTCCCCATTCTAGCAAAATACATAAGGTAGAAGAAATACACATAATCAATTTTAAACTTAGTTTAAAAAGAAGTTTTAATATTAAACTTTATTTAGAATACATAATTTTCAGATTAAGACTCCAGTCTTCATCAATATTATTAAAAGCTTACGCACCTGCAGAGTTCCAAACAGGATCCATGAAACAGGACCCATCAAAAAAATGAAAGCTTGTATAATACATTTTGTATACTGTAGAAAAAATATTGTATTATTGCACACAGAAACATCAGCATCCTTTAAAAATGAATAATTTAAAATACATGAAACAAAAAATTAAGCCAGCAAAGTTATATATCAGAAGCTACAAGTTTCAATCTTTATTACAGCAATACAAATTCTTACAGCTGATCTCCCATAATGATTTGAGTAAATAAGTTTCTGCACCACATACGTAGAAAAGACAGAAAGAGCAAGCAAAACCTGGGCTGAGAATAAGATCCTATGACTAACTTTGCCACTTGGTGATCTTGGATGCTTGAAGTAACAACAAAAACACCAGCTTTGCCATCTGACGAGCAAGGTGGATAAAGATTATTCTAAGGGCCCTTAAAAAAATAAATCTAAAATTCAATGTAAAAGAAAAATCTAAAATTAAAATAGTAATCCTTTCTAGTAGCATCCCACTTCCTAAAAATGACAAGGAGAAAAAGCAGATAAGCTGCAAAGATTTAAGTGTATAAAAACATCCAACAACAATACAGCATGCCTCTTGTGATGTTCCCTGCTGATGATTTTTAGGAAACACAGCACATTCCAAATTATTGATGGACAAACAACATAACAAATCCATAGGGGAAATTAAGGAGAAAAGCTGCTTTTTGCCTTTAGGAAGTTTATAGCTTATTAATGGAATTCTCAGAATTTAAATTTCATACACTTTAAGATTCAATGAATTAAAAAAGAAAGAAAAAAGTAGTAGTACAAGGCTTTTCACAGGATAATTCTGAGACCAGCACTCCATTCATAGGTACAGAGGTGTCAAAGTGAACAGCATTCTGCTGAAGGGGCCAGTCAACTAAAATTTGTGTCAGAATCACAGAAAAGATTAAACTAGTATCACTACAAGAGAGCACATTAAGACACCTGAAACATTTCTTAGCTTCAACTGAATCTCCTCTGACATAGAACTTCTGCTGCCGCAGAGTGTGTTGGAGAATAATAAACAGCCCCATTCAGTAATCACCTCTAGCTTTTCTACATTATATTATTCAATCTATAGCGTCTCACAACTGGCATTTAAAAAAAACTGTATACCTGGATACATCTATGGCCTATTAAAGTTCAAAACACTTAATTATCCTTAGAATGCATAATCAGCGTGTACCATGAATAACACCATACACAGCATCTCGCAGAGAAAACCTGCAGTACAGGGATCTAAGAGCAGATTTACATATGCTGTGCTTCACTACATAAACACAGATGTCTGACTTTTCAGATCAAAATATTGTTGTTGACAGCACAAACAGCAAAGCCCTAAGACAACCCCTAGGCATTCCTCTGGCTTCAAACCAAAACAAAAAACCCATCAGACTCCAAGTATTTCACAAGAATGCACCCCAGTAATACCTAATTCCAGATGCAGCGTGCCAGAATGCCATGCCCTACCTGTAAAGCTCTCCTTTGGTCCTAGCTATGCGCTCCCGCCCTCACTTGTGACACCTGAATTCGTCCCCTTTGCTACCCAACTAAACCACTGCTGACCGTAAGCTTGGGTTCAAAACTACAGCAAAGCTACTCATCCAAGGAGGGGAAAGGGGCAGTATTAAAAATAAAAGTTCACCCCTATGCCATAAAACAGGAGCAGCTTCTCTGTATTTCAGACTGCTTAATCAAAAAGCTGCCTAGATATTATGACAAAGAGGCACAATAATTCAATTCAACTGGAATAATAACGCTACCTAGCAGAAAAAGCAAAGCTTGTAGACACTGTGGAAGGAGCTTTGTCAGGAGTTACAAGAGGTGAAACGGCCATCAAAAACATCTCACACTTTTGCACAAAATGGGATATGTTGTTTTTCTGAAGCCTCTCACAGTCATAAAGAGGCAAATATTTATAAATTGGAACATAACACAAACAATGTGGCAAGCCACATAATCTTCTTCATCTCTTTCAGACCTCTGAATACAAGGGAAAAAAATCTCTTATGTCATTAGGATCCACTAACAGTTAAATATATTACCTTTGGGGTGTGGTTCTTCTCATAAAAGTGACTATACAGAAAAGGAATTTTCTCCGTCAACAATTTTGCTTGCCATGCTTTATCATAGGTTTGAGGGTTTTTTTCCTCCTTAAGTGACAAAGACCTTTGGTTTTGGTTTTATTTTTTTATTTAATAGTCTACTACTAGAAGCTCTGTATACCCAATGGAGTTACGAGAAAATATTCCCTGTACAAGACAGTCAACAGGACTGCTTTCCAAGTCTGTGTTTCAGGCCTGTCTGGAAGTAGTGAGGTTATATATGCGTTAGTTCTGTCTGATGTATGACTGGGAAAAGCACCAGTGCAATCACCTAGAACGAGATGTAAAGCATTAATATAGGTTAAATAGTCCAGGATATATTAATTTACGTTGGTATAAAAAGACTGAGAGCAAGATACCACTCCGCTACAGAAGGGCTATAGAAGTCATAAAGGGGAAAGCTATCCTATTGTGTCAGTATAAAGCTGGCTTACTAGTATTTTATAGATACGCCATCTTCGCTTCTCCTCCAGTTGTTTCTTAGAAATGTTTACCAGAATCTATACCACTAGGTTTCAGACACTGTTGGGGTATTATCTCTGTTAACAGGTCCCTGCAGCTGACACTGTTAAGGCTGATTTTCAAAATGTCCTCAGCACTCGCACTCTGAACATCAGTATCTTAAAGAACCCTCAAGCAATCAAAAATTGACATAAGCCATCTCTACACACTTCTCTAGCTAGTGATGCACAACTTTCCACAAAAATTGGCCCATGTCACTTCACAAAACCTGTTCCAGTTATGTCCTAAAATAAGACCTTCAACAGGCTAGCTAAAGTAGCATAAAACTTGGCAAATAATGTCAACCAACCCACGGAAATCATCCTCAATATACAAGCAAAACAGAGATTTCACATCCTATCCTCCAAGCAGAAACAAGAAACAAGCTCTGAATTAAGACACAATTTCAGTTACCAAGAGCAGATATGACAACTTAATCATGTTAAGATGTAAATTTACAATTAACTTTATGAAGTATAATGTAGTTAAAAATTCAATAATGAATATCAACTGCAGGTGTAGTCAATCTTCACTAGGCTTATTTTATCATTGAGCATATATATTCTAGGAACCAGGTTCTCACAATACAAAAAACCAAGATCCTTGCAACCCTAGCTTCTGAAATTGCCATGAGACGCAAAATGAAAACAGACCATTCAGCAATCTATTTCAATATTAAAATATACTATCACTTCTACTCACATGACTGGAATTTTAATTCATGGTAAGCACCTGCAAGCAGAAGCGAAGAATAAAGAAAAATCTGCATGTCTTCTTATTAAAGACCAAATTGTGTAAATTGGTGGGGGTGGGGGTGAAGGGGGTGTGGAATTCACACTATTCATCTTTAGCCACCTGAGGCACTTAGGAGTAAGTTTTGCACCAGTTATGGGGTCAATTAACAGTTTCCCACCACCAGTAAGAAAATGTTTGGCTCCGTCCCCCAGCCTTCTTCATCATCAACCGTGTAAATTCCTGCCCTCCGTCTTCCCTCCAGTACTTTACAGATAGTAGCGGAAACCTATTCAGTTCCTGATGAAGCAAATATTCTGAAGCAATTGCTTAATTCACCTCAAACCATAATGCTGTAATATAAAAACGACTGTGATGCACTCCCTCCAAGATAAATGTGGAAAGAGAGGCAGGTCTATATTAAGATCTTTGGATTACCCTCTGAACCTGTTTCTCTCTACTGATCGTACAGATGAGCATTTAAAAAAAAAAAAAAGCAAAATCCAAATCAGTCAATCTGTAACAATTCACATTTTAGATGTACATAAATTACTTGCTAAAAAAATTGCAGGTTTTATCTACCCACTCCTAGAAACAGAAGATTAAAAAGAATATGGGTATCTTGTTAAGACACAGCTACACATGCAAATCATCACTGGCTATCCATTCATCCCCCTAAATAACTTTTAACAATGACAAACAACTTATGACTTAAATCCTTCAACTAATGTCTACCTCTTCCACTATCAGAAATATTCACAAATACCATGAAACCAAAACCCCTATTATGTAAAACCACCAACAAAAATAAAAAACCTATTTTAAAGGAAGCAGGTTCAGAACACTTTGTGAACAACACTCAACATTTCACGTCATACATAAACTAAAACCAAACACATTTTAAAATGCTGTAACTAAGCTTACTCTCAAAGCATATCAAATCGATACATTCAGAATTCATCCTCTATTTGGTATCGTTCCCAAAATACTAAAATTGCATAATTCAAGATGAAAAGCATATACCTACTGAGCAAACTAATTACCATACACCATTATGTTGTTTCTCCTGTGCTAGCCAGAAGAAAGAAAAAAAAGAGTACGCTTAATAACAAAAGGCCTTCTTCTGCCTAAATACATTTTAAAGCTGGTTTTTTGGCTTATGGATCAAATATTTTGCTTTTGAGAATTATATCGAGATGTATCAGGAAAAAAGCCATAATAAAACATTTAGGTTAACTACATTCCCTGATAAACAACCCAGAATTACAAGCAGCAGGTTTAAAAATACTGTGACTTGTGCAAATGGGAACACTGTAAGCTGTTTATCTTGTTTAATCCTGAAGGTAAATAGCATAAGCTTTAAAATATTTTGCTTATTTGCCATAACCTACTGAATCATACTGACAAAGGTAATGAAATACTACGGAGAATCTTAAACTTCTGGGATTGCTTCTGAAATTGCTTTATCTGAGTACTGTACAGGATGTTATTCTCAAGAACACTCAATTCAGTGATTTAAATCCAAACTGTAGTTTCAGTGAAACCAAAGATCTCACCTGGTCTCTCCTTAGGTGATCATTTCTTCAGAAAACAAAAAAAAAGGACACCATACAACTCCTCTATTGAACCCCATTAAAATATGATCACTATAGTTATTGATTTTTTTTTTACTGTTGCATATTCCAAAATTTTGACTCCTACCATAGCTCAATTTCAGCTTATGTGGTTTTGAAATATTATTTTCAAGAAAAAAATACTATTTTCAGCTTCCTTAGGTTTCTTTCCTTCAACACTGTTTCCACACCAAAAATCCTATTTCCTTTCATAACTCCCGCTTCAGATGCGCCCATATTTAAAACTAAGAACATATTTTATAAGATTTATCAGTAACTATTTCCCCACTGTCCCTCCTTACTCAGTATCGAAATAAGTTTCTGAGCTGCTGTTTTACACATCATTTTTAAAAGACTTTAATACAGCATATAAGTTTGATATATTTAGCAGTTGAGGACCTCCTTTCCTCTCTGTACAACAGGAAGTTTCCCCTCCCATCTGCTCAGGATATTTAAAAAAATAAATAATTACAAACTGTTGGTTTTCCATTGATTCTGCAGAAAGTGACTATTATTTATGTATAAAAAGAAAAGTAAAGTTGAACCCAAATGCCTATTTTAGCCTCCACTGGTTCCCTGATGTAGTCAAATGGCCACAAAACACCTGCTGGTATAAAGGCAGGAGCGTGGCGAGCAGCAGCCAGCGAAGGGGAAAACCACCACAGCTTTAAGCAGCAGTGCCAAAGTTACGCCAGTTTAAAATGTCTGTGGAGCAACAAAGTTATTCACAGGCAGCACCAGCCCAAGTTTAGTCTCCCAAAGTCATACAGGAAGACTTAAGTTTTATATTTAGTTTTCAGAGCAAGCATAAGTAAGGCAAATTATGATATAGTTTCACATTTTACAAGCAGACACTTTAGGAAGATATTTATTACAGTGCTTTAAGACTGGATAGTACTTAAGAAGGAAACAAGTCTCCTGCATATGTAAATACTCTACTGCTGTTTATGACAACCAGATCTTGAGAACGAAAAGAACAGAGGATGCTGCTCCAGCAATAACTAAGGACAGACTAAAAAAATGGCTTTTAATTTTCCCCAGTTAAACATATCTATGACCACGACTTTTTTGGCTTACATAGAATGTTTATGAATTCTACATTTAGAAATTCAACTTTGCTTCAAAATGTACAGAAAACTGGTGGAAATGTAACAAAATATAATTATTATTTCATAACTGATTCTTCTCCTGTATATTACTGAATTATTAATTATATTATTAATATCTTTTAAAAATAAAATCTTTCCCTAAACACATACTGAAAGCAGATCAACACTTAATCTGTTCTGTATTATACATGAAAAACTATTCCAAAGGTTTACAACATAAATTCCAAAACTAAGATAATAGTCATAGCTGCTTATAGTCGATTTGTTTCAATTAAAAATATCATTAATTTATTTTAAAAGTTAGTACAATGTATTCAGTCTTTTAAAGCCTGATATAAAATGCCACATCAAGCAACAATCAGGAAACTGCCATTTTTCCAAGCACCCACCCTGCGCTAATGAGCTGTTCTGCAGTCTCTATTGTTTCCCCAATTTTCTGCAAGCTACAAAAACCATCAGTGATTTTCAGTGGCTTTCACTTCACTCGTGGCAATGCCCAACAGCGGGCACTGAGCAGGTTTCCCACTGCTCCTTCATTAACGCACTCTGACGATGAGGAGCCCTCATCACACGCAGTTACGTAACGGCAACTATTTATAGTTAACCACTTGATTCACATTATCCGCCAGGTTTTAAACCATTTCATACGTGGACACTTGGTCTATCACTTTAGTTCCTTAATCAAAATGTCACATAAAAGCCAAGCAAAAGGTTTCAGAGAAGCTTGTCTGCACATCAACAGTATTATACCACACAAAGTTTTTAATCTTACCAAGAGAACCAGAAGTCAACTTCACAAGATCAGCCTTCTATAAATATATGCTGAACAGTTATTTCCTCTACTTATACTCCTGTTCAGTCAATATCCATTACTATGCACATTACTAGCTTTCAAAAGCACTGAAAGAAACCTTAAGTTGTGCTAAAATTACAGAATTTCTCAATGTTCTGAGACATACTGAAAAACACCATCAGAAGAAATTGCCCTATCAATTTTTACAATTCTTACCATACTTCCTCAGTAGCTGCTGTTTCACACCCTCAGATTTTCTTCAGAAGCGTTTCAGAGCATCACATCTGACTATCATCTGGTTTTACTTCTGAATAGTAGTATTTAATGAACATTGACCTCTTCTGACAATCATAATTTTCTTTAGTATTTGCAACAAGGTAATGGCTTTGTTAGAATTTCCTCCTAAAACATATCCTGCCTTATTGTCATAGTCTGTGACAGCATGGGTTTTCCTCATCACAGTCTCCAGTTTCCCTTATCAATCAGATTCACTTAATTCAAATTCAACTTCTTTACATTTTTGTAAACTGGTTTCTTTACTGCTATAGGCCACTGTCACTTTTTAACGCAAACAGTTTTCTCCCAATTACAGGACAATGGGTTTGCTCATAAGTAATATTCTTTGATTGTTCTCGGTAATTCGTATTTCCCAAAGATCTTTATTTTAGTGAACACCTAATTAGTATCCATTCCTGTAAAACTCATTAAATTTTACCTTTAATGATTGCTGTATAAAACTATCTTGCACATACCTGACCAAAATGCAAATAAATCAAGATACTTTCATATCAGTAAGGTAAGAGTAGGAAGCCAGAAATACTTGGAGAGACGTTCCTGAAAGACTATGCAGGTTATGGCAGTTCACTGTGATTTAAGCGTATCAGTGCAGCTGCATGCCTGCAAAATGCCCTAATCCACCACGCACAGAAGAGAAAGTCATGATCCTGACAACTTTAACACAAACTGAAAGCACGCAAGGATCCTTAGCGAAGCTGACAAAATGCAGATGTTAAAAATCAGAGACCATCGTGAGACTCTACCAAGCCTTGAAAACAGCAGCAGGCAGAGAAAGGAGTACAATTATGAGGTATAGATTATAATTAAATCAAATATGATCAGAGGCCACAGAGTAACATTCACTTATGCAAGATACCTAGCGAGTCCAACCTAAAATACAAAGACAGGCAAGAAATGTAGCTAGGAGTGCAAATGAAAGACATGTTGTTTCTTTGTTCTGGTATAATAACACACCCTTCTTCATCATTATATATGCACAACCAGTTGTTAACAGAGATTTTAAAAAATAAGGGAAAAAAGGTCATAATCAAAACCTAGGATAAAATGGTTCTTTAGCTTACTTCTGTAATACCTTGAAAATACAGTAAGCAAGCAGAAAATTGACAAGAAATTCACAGAAGCCTTGGAGTGTTTATTTTAAAATGTTACGATTTGGTATTTTCCCTTTTCTTAAAGTCATTATGGCCAATTCTGCCCCACCACATGAAAAAATAGAACTTGATTTGACAGTTATTTCTTCTGCTGCTCCATTTTTTGGCAATGCTACTTACACATTCCTTTTTTCCCTAACATTTCTGCTTATACATAGCACCTCTGATAACCTGATGCTCCCTGCTGAAAGAAATTTATAATCCTTTAAAAACAGGCACCAGACACCAAAAGCCAAAATATCCCAGGTAAAGCACAGAGTTACAACGATTTTCAGTATCAGTGTATCTATGGTATTTTATAATACAGTTAGATATAGGTTATAATAATCCCCAAGGAAGTGGCAAAAGCCTTATTACCTGAGGACCAATGTATCAAAAGCTGGACTGATGTAAATTACCTGATCTATGCCTCCATTAAGGTTATTGTTTTCCATATAGCTGGATCACAGGACTGAAAGAGAACCCCCCCCCCCTTTTTTTTTTAAATGTTCTTGTGCTCCAAGTCGACAAACTCACTCAAGTTCCAGTTTTGTTTATTCCTTGTAACCATCAACATCAGTGGTTAAATGCTTGAGGTTTAAAACATTGTTTGCAGATGTTCTAATCAGCCAATTCTACTAAACACTGGAGTTGTCATCTCCGCTAAAAGGAGTCCAGGAAAGAAGAATTGGTTAATCAGAACAGAATCTTAGTTAAGAGTGTGCATGTATGGATTTGTATTGGATACAGAATTATAACTACTCATTTGGCCAAACAAGCACTAATTCTCACTCTTCAGAGAAACAGTTGTCAAAGTACATCACAACTCTTCTCAAATACATGTGAAAATAACGCACTCGACATCATTAATGGGCAGTTCTGGGAATCTAGTATTTCTGGAGGAAGCAGTACCTGTTCTTCCTTGCTTAATGGGTAAAAACGTTACTAGGCCCCAAAAGGTATATGCAGCAGGATAGAAAACTTTTGTAAAGTTTTAAAAGAACCTTGTCTTAGATTTCTTAAAGGTTTTTAATCAGTTAGGTAAATTAAAATTATTGTCTAGTGATCAAAATATTTAAATATAAAATGCTTTTACCTCTAACATCCAAGTAAGATAGTCTCTACATCAGCATGTGAACAGGCACAAAAAAAATTTCTAGTTCTTACACTAAGAAGGAATAAGTCATTCCTAGTCATGTGCATCGCAAAAAAGACAATGATTAAAAGCAATACACTGGTTTATTTTGTTCTTCAGATGTGAAGCATAACTGTTGAGTACACATTTGGCATTTTAAAAGCTACAGCTGTGTACTAGTATTTTACATTGAATTCTAAAGTGTCACTAGTTACAGTGGTGTCCAGCTGCCTTAGTAGATATACATTGAGAGCTGGCTGTAAAAATAAAAAAAGCAAGCATTGAAAAGCATGCAGCTAAGATCTTAAGATACCCGTAACTTAAAAACTGTAAGCAACATTTAGTGAGTTCACAAAAGGTGAGTTTATGCTGAAAAGCTTTATTATTATTGAGCTTGATTTTTAGACATGATCTTGTCCGTTTTCACATCACACCAGATTACGCATTCAATAAGGACACAACTGGCATATACATCTTTATAAGAAGCAGCTGATCAGCTTCCTTAGGCAAAAAATTAAAGCTGATCAGTATGTAAAATATCCAACAGCTTCCATTACATGTTAAAAGAGGGTTAAGAGCAAATTCCCAGAAAGGTTTTAATGCAGACTGCTCATCAGACTGCAGTCTCCAATGCAGCCTTTCCTGACTGTACTTTTTAGGTGCAATTACTGAAATATACTGTACTGAACCAAAGCTTAAGACTAGTGAAGCATTCTTTTTTCTTTTTTCCCCCTTCTACTGGTTAAGAAATTAGAAGACTTTGTATATTAGTAAGCCATTCAAAAAATTCTGCACGGTTTTACTGCAAGAGCTTCACATTGTAACAATAAGACAGGCATACAGAATACCTCAACATGCATGTCATAAGCTATATCATATTTTCACACTGCAGCGTTAGGCAGAAATTGAAGCCAGAGTCATTCAGAGGAAAAACACAGCCCTGTTCTGGTTTTCAGTTATTCTCAATCTAATTATATTTGGAATTATAAATCAAGTATTTCGCTACACATTAGTGGCATTTTGCATATTAAAAAGATCAATTAATGCACTACATCCTCAGCCAACCTTAAAATAAATGACTCGCCACTTTCAACCTATAATTTGCTTCAGACAACACAGGCTCCAATTTGCAAACTCTTCAGTATGGATGCAGGCAGACCCCACCTACTGATTTGTGTAGAGCTCCATCCTGGGTAAACACAGGGCTACACCACACAATATGCAAATGCAAGGTATGAACTTCACTGCGTTACCCTTACTAAAGATTTTTGTAAGCCAGATTCATTATTGTCAAAGCAGTATTTAAATAACGCCATCAAAAAAGATGCTTTCATCTTTCAAATTTAAGCGGCCCTTTTAATGCCAAGTTAACATCATAATGGTTTGTCTATGTCAGAGAAGTAAATTCAGTTTGTTCTTTCAAGTGTAGATAATTTTTAAGGAAATTTTTCACTATGCATTTCAAGCATGTGATTTCATGTTTTCATATCTGTTACTTTTGTGTTAATTATTCAAAACTAGTCTCTCTCACATCACTTTACTGAAGTGCAGATATAAATAACAAGAGCTGCGCACACAGCATTCTTACGAAGCAATACAGCAACTTCTTTAACATCTTAAGCACATAAAATACCAGATCACTCACTTCACTTTTACCCAATTCTAATACGAAAACAAACCTGAATTTGATGCTATGTCTAACTTAATAGATGTTTTCTTCTGCCCCACATCTTCCAAGTATTTAACCTTTGCTCATCTAGTTTCCAGTTCAATTAATACAATTAAAAAAGAAGGGAGCGGGGCGAGTGGAAGAACGTCAAACCGGGCTTCCTCTCCTCATACCTATGCCATGATGGCTACAAGAAAGTTGCTATCGATCTTCTGTTAAATTACAAAAAAGAAAAAAACCCCGCATATAAATTATTCACCAAAATAATAATAAAAAAGGAAACAGATGCTTTTTGAATTATTTAGTTTGGATTATGATATAGTTCAGCCCTGTTTCCCTCAACCACCATTAGCAAAGTGCCAAAAACGGCAATGAGTTTAGAGCAACTCCAGCCAGCTCCCGAAATTGTTGCAGGAGAGACAAAGGGGATCAAGGTCAGCATTCTCCTAACGCAGCAGCTAATCCACTCCTATGAACACCGCACTGGAACCAGGGGGGGTGTAGTAAATTTCCACAAAATATAAAACATACCTAATGCCACCTAATTTTCCCCCGTCCTTGCGAGAGAAGAACCATTTTGCTCTCACTGGACTCAAGCCACTACACATCTGAGAGAGGAAGGGGAGGGAGGAGTTCACTGAAGTTCAGGGTCAGCAAATGTTCACGTACCCCGTCATCTACGAACTCAAAGCTCAGGGCACAAAAAAAACCCCACCAACCTCTTATGCCACGCACAGAAACCTACATATTTTGGGTGTGCGGGGGGGGGGGAATGTGTCATACGTGCGGAGGCTGCGAGGAGAAGAGCTGTCAGGAGAAAGCAGCCTCGCTCGAAGGGGAGGAGGCGGTGGGAACGGGCGGTTACCGACACAGACCACCACAAGACCCCGCGGCGCTCGCCGGCTGCCAGCCCCGGCTCACCCCTCAGGCCCGGCCGCCCTCGGCTCCCCCAGTAGAGGGGGCGCAGTCCCTCGGCCGCGCCCCCCCCCGCCGCACCGGCCGCCGCGGAGCCGTTCCCAGCCGCCAGCGGGCAGCGGAAACCCCCCCACAGCCCTCCCCGGCCCGGCCCGGGGCAGCAGAGCGGCCCTGTCGGCCCCCGCAGGCTCCCCAGGCAGCCCCTCTCGCCGCCAGCCCGCCCCAGCTCCCATCACCTTCCGCCGGGGCCGCGTTTTCACCTCACACACACCAACACCC